>CAJHZI010000499.1:0-95000 GCA_905160935.1 Enchytraeus crypticus | reverse complement strand
GCTGCTAATTATGGTAATACCGCACTGAGCTCTGGCTCTTTTATGGTAACCTTTTTTGTAATATTGTTATTTGTTTATCTAACTGCATACACGTTCCTATTGTTTGTATAATATGTGCTGAGATGAACCAATAAACGATATGAAGCCGTTTGTTTAATGGCAGATTCTGGTCTAAAAATCATACAATCAAATAAATCATCCAGTGATGGAACGAGCTCTGGATTTGAACTTTGCATCTACTGATCCCCATTCAGACATTTTACGGAGCAATGTTAACTATTCGCCTACGATATTATTTGATTTCTTCTATTACTTGACGCGACTTTATTGATGTCGGTATCACTAGTTTTAATCTTATACTATAATAAGCGTTGATACTTCCACTTTTGTCTTTATTTTCTTGTAGAGAGAAAGAAATAAAGCATAAAAAATTGTGTGCTGGAATTGAAAAATTGACGGCACTTCAAAAAAAGGCGTTGATTCTTCCAATTTTTTCTTTATTTTCTTGTAGAGAGAAAAAAATTAAGCATACAAAATTGTGTGCTGGAATTGAAAAATTTACGGCACTTTAAAAAAAATAGAAAAGCTCCAGACCTCTTCCTCTATAGCGCCTAGAAATCCCAAACTAATCCGGACCCCTCCTCTCTGTTGCTGTTGGTGGACTTAAATATAACATCGAAATGTTTTTAAATGACCATATTTACTAATAATAATAATAGTAATAATAATATTAAAGGGTTACCGTTCGTTTTCTCATACAAGGATTATGTCAGGGTATCCCCCCATCATATGTCACCACAGATCGATTCACCCCAAATGATCTGAAAAAAAATGTGCTGAAGAGAAAGAAAAACATCCTAAACGGTGCCGGTCTGGTGATCAAAATCAGTCAGGCAGGAAGAGAAAAGTCTATGGTGGGAAGAGATGTGTTTTCAGCCTACAACTGAAAGTGGAAGTAGTAGAACATGAACGAATATCAGAAGGAAGAGAGTTCGAATGTATTGTATTAGAAACTGTTTTAGGTGTAGTTGTTCCGGGTGTTTTTAACCTTTACATGATCAATAATATCTATTCTGTTAACAATGACGTCTGGCATCAAGCTCTAAATTGATTACTAACCGTTCAGGAGTACTATGGGATATGATATCCTCTTTATGTTGATGCCTTTATAACATATAGCAACTCTCTGGCGTCTCTTTGTGGACATTAGAGTAGTCACTTACAACCTTCCTCCTGCACCAATCACGATCCATGGCGAGATCATATACATCACCACCCGCATGACTAAATTTAGTATCTATTAAACTTAAATCTTTCTTATATTGTCTAAATACATTATGCTTATTTCCCATACCTATCCTTAATTTATTACTTGTTAATCTATGTTTAAGTTAATCTGTGTTTAAGTTAATCGATGCCTTGATAATGCTAATTCTATTGGCTGTTGCTTGGTTTTTAGGTGACCCCACCGGGTCGGAGCAGTCAGAACAGCGCTGTCTCATCCAGCCTTGGCTCGTCACACGACGATGATGATGTTGGGGATGGTAAGACAGTGGGTAGGGGTAAGAGAGGGGAGCTGACACGGGGTGGGGGTGGGTCGTCTAGAACTCTATCAGGAGGGGAGAGATCCTACTCGACCTGCTGTCTCATTATGTCTCTGTGGGACGTCATGGATGTTCCGTTCAGATGTCTCGATGAGTTTGATGTCTTCATGGTTAGTACTGCCGTGTTGTCTCTCTCTGTTTATCTCTCTGTATCTTTCATCTCTATCTTTCTCTTCACCTCTATTTTTCTATCTTTTTCCCCCCCACCTCCCTCTCCCTCTCTCTCTCTTTCCATCTCGGTATAACTTTCACCTCTATCTTTCTCTTTCAATCTCTGTGTATCTTTCACCTGTATCCTTCTCTCTCTCTCTTCTCTCTCTCCCTCGCACTCTCTTTCTCTCTCTCTTTCTCTCTATCTCTCTATCATCTCTTCCTCATTATCAACCCTCTTACTGTCCTCCTCTTTGTATATCACAGCTCTCTGACTCTCTGTTCCTCTTTGCTGTTAATCATATCTCAAATCTGTCTTTTCATTTAGCTATGGGTATTGAAGTTATATTATTGTATACGTACTTGCAAGTTGCAGCATGAATTACTTCTTGTGCATGTATTTGTTTAGAACACTCATCTACACAGTTTTTGTGATTAATTGTTCGCAAATTTCAGTAAATTTAAGGCAGCTTGAAGTCTGTGAAATTGATGAACTATAGAAGTTTTAGTTGATAAGATTCAGATTTGAATTAATGAAGGAAAAGAACCAGACATTTGACTGTTTAGCACTTCTTATAAAGTATTCTGCTAATTGAACAATTGCTATGTTCATTATTTATTCCTTTATCAAAGGAATATGTGTTAATCGCTTTCATTGTTCCTTAAAGTTATTTCATTGGTCGATTGATTGATTGCTTGATTGATAAATTGATTGATTGATTGATGAGTTAGTTAACTATTGCTTGATTGATTGATTAATTAATTGATTGATTTATTGATTTTAGGATATGATCAACAGAAGGGTGACGACAGATATGATACTGCAAACAGCCGCTGAGAAGAGATACAATCAGTTCATTATACTCAGCCCATTCCATCTCTGGTACGTCTTGTAGAAGTATCAAGCTCTATCGATGTTGTCATCGATGACAGCAGCACTCTAATTGTGTGGTGTTATTTTATGTTATGTTTCAAGCTCTATAGATGTTGTCATCGATGACAGCAGCACTCAAATTGTTGTTATTTTATGTTATGTATCAAGCTCTGTCGATCCATATATAAGTATGTAATAATATTATCAAATATTTTACGTCGTATTTGTTTATTATTGTTTAATTAATTTCTGACCACAATATTTGTGCATAAGTATTGTGTACAAATAAAGAATGAACTTAATATAGCGGAGGCTATGGCAAATAGCCACCTGGTGATTACATTAACTAAAATCAGTAGATTATATTTGCTATGGTGTATGTCTTGTAGAACTATTAATTAGTTGGTTCTTTCGATCATGAAATCATAAACTATTTTAGATCAATGAATTGTATATGTAATACCTCAGAATGTGCAGTCTTTCATTGATCTTATTCAAGATTCTTTAAGAATTTTTATTAGCTATTAGAAGATATTAATTGGACATTATAAAATAGCTGATGTCAAACAGTGTGAAATAGCTGATGTGAAACAGTGTGTAATAGCCAGTGTGAAATAGTTTGAAATAGCTGATGCTGTTTATTGATTGTAGTGAACAGTTCTCTGTATCAGTCTGATCTAACTGGACTGACAAAGCCACTCACTGATTGTTGCTGTTATCTAATTGTTGTAACGATTGCTTAATGGATCGATTGATATGAATATCGAATGATAGATCTATCGAATGATAGATCTTGTAATTGAAGAATTGATGATTTATTGATTAAGGTTCGAATATTGATATTGATTGAAGAATTGGATTGTTGTATTGATTAATGCTTGATGAATTAACTAATTGTTTGACCGATTGATTGATTTGTCGGTTGATGTACTGATAACTATTTGTTTGATTGTTTGATACAGTGAGATGAGCATATCGACGGCCTTGGATGTGTCGATATTTCAAATGAAGGCTCCGGAGAGGAGTTTAACTCAGTCCAGCTCTACAGCCGCCACGCTAGAGGAGGTGGAAGAGGACGATAATTAATCCTCGTGTCGTCACACTAGAGGAGGAGGAAGAGGACGATAATTAATCCTCGTGTAGTCAGACTAGAGGAGGAGGAAGAGGACGATAATTAATCCTCGTGTAGTCAGACTAGAGGAGGAGGAAGAGGACGATAATTACTTCTTGTGTAGTCGACTAGAAGAGGAGGAAGAGGACGATAATTAATCCGTGTGTCGTCACACTAGAGGAGGTGAAAGAGGACGAAAATTAATCCTCGTGTGGTCGTTATTTGTGTATAGTTAAGTTAAAGCTTCAGGATAAGCAGTAGATTTTATTTGAGTTATAAGTTAATTGTCTGTCATAAGTTTACCGATTTCTTTTCATAAATGTACTGTTAGGGACTATTAGGCAGGATTTCAAGCCCGTGGCTTCTTAATTAGCTATCAAGCGTGCTACCAACTTAGCAACTACAGATTAATTCGTGCAAGGATTTTGCCGCTATTATTTGATAAGCAATGAACCTTAGACTGATTACGTTAGCGTGATTGAATCTGGCTATTTTCTGTTTTAAATTGACGATTGATTTCATTTGTCGTTTTAATCTATTGCATTACATGGCTTTCGTAGCAACTGGTAGTATAAATTAATTAACGATTAGAATTGACGTCCCTAACATCATCCTTGTATGAGGAAACGGATGTTGAACATTTATTTCCATTTGAGTGTGGAAATATAGCAGCGGTGGTTGTAATTATGCTTAGGGTACAATTCTATTATTTTATGATCGATGTTAACATCTAATTTTGAACGTTAGCTGCCTCACAGTGATATAGGAAGTAGTTGTTTTCATAAAAAGATCCTTCGTAAAGAGACTGTGGCGTAATATAATGTGTTGGATTATAATTGCGTTGTGATATAATTTTTGAAAGAACTGATTTAGATTAGTACTTTGAGCAGTGTAAGTCTTGTAATTTTCTATCGCCTGTTAATCTAATAATTGATATTGTCATATCAATGTTTATCCGTGTTGTGTCAGGGTTGCTGAAGAATAGACTGAAGAATAGACTGCTGAAGAAGAAGAAAAGAAAAGTGGACTGCCGTGTCGTAATAGGCGACAAAGCACTAAGATTCTAACCAAAGTCAGAAAAGGGTTCAAAGTGCATTCGGTTGATCAGCTCAATAAATTTCTACAAAATCTTCTAATCTCAACCATAGTTAAACTGGGATTCATGGGTAGAGAATGACGATGATGTCATATCAATATTTAAATAAATTTGTCGATTTAGGTTATTATTAATTAGTTTTCTATTAGGATATGAAGAATTCAATGGGATTATTTAATTATAGGGGGCCTGACTAGTTTGCTATCGGTCTCTGTGCACAAAGTGTTCCTATTTATTGTTCAGCTTTAAGCGAATCCATAATAATAATAACAACAATTAGAGTGCTACTGTCATCAATGACAACATCGAGCACTATTGAGACAAAATCAAGCCGGCGAGCAAAAAGATGGTCCAAAACGGTGCAAATTCCAAAATCAGTCCAAAGTACAGGGAATTAAAGAAAAGGAGGTTTAGGCGCAGGTCGCCGCTCATGGACACTGGATGGAAAAGAGAGATGGAAATGATAGGTCTTCAACTGCCTATGGAACTGCTCATAGGAAAGCAAAGGCCGATGTGCTTCAAATGAAGATTTCCGAAGATTAGATGGAAGAGAATTCCAGATCTGCGGTATTGGTTACTTATATATTGGTTACATGTTGGTTACTTAGCACACACTTAATCATTAGTTCATCTCATCTCTATGCTATCTTTACCTCACCCCATATGATACCTTTCTTCCACAGAAAATGTTAACTTTTACATTTGGAATGGACTGCAATTCTTCTGTCTAAATGAAATACCTTGGATTTTTCTGATATGTTAGTTTGTGCATGTTTGATTGAAAAACTGAATATTTGATCGTAACTGGAGATATGCATATCAGGCAGTCTGCTAACTCTCAATATTTGTTCCAACATAAATAATGAAATAATTCTGTGTCGTCTGCAGCATTTTAAATCTAGCTTATCGCAAGTTCTCTTTGCTAACCGATTCTATCCGCACTTACTGATCCGCACTTGTTGATCCACACTTACTCTTCCACACTTACTTATCCGCACTTGTTGATCCACCACACTTTCTGTTCCACACTTACTGATTCGCACTTGGTAATCCGCACTTACTGATCCACATTTGCTGATCCACACTTACTGATCCTCACTTACTGATCCACACTTACTGATCCACAATTGCTGATCTACACTTGCTGATCCTCACTTACTGATCCACAAGTCAAAATAATTTATAACTATTATTATACGTCTTTTATTTTACGATTTCATATCTAAATAGCTGGCATTTCAGCGAGATCTGATTGTGTTCAGCAAGTAAACTATTCATGAATGATAACGGTATACCTATTTACTAATATGTTCCGTGAATTTTCTACGGGTGGCATAAGTTGGTTTTTAGGTTTTGGGTTTTTAACCTAAAATTTCAGGATTTTTAGATTTCTAAGTTGCAACTCAAAACCCTACATTTGTTTTGAAAGAAAGTGGAAAATAGGTTTTTTACACCCCTGATTTTTTCCTGAAGTTCAGCTTAAAAAGCTCTGTGCTTTAAATCCATCAATGAGAATTTAACGTCCGGTTCCTCGCCATAAGGCAATGTCAAGAACGTCTCTACAACAAATTATGTATCTACCGACAATGGTGCAGTTTACATGCAACTGCATCCTTAATCCTTGTGGCTAAGGTTACTGTAATTAGTCAGGCTTCAGTGATTACCCTCAACCTCAGAAGCACTAGCAATTAATGCACATAGACTAGATCTTTTATCCTTTATAAAGACCTTTTATCCTTAGTTGTAGCAGTATCTTACTAGTGCGTCTACGAGAGGCTTCATCGATCTACGTCAGCCTTTGAAGCTTAGCATTTATTGAGGGATCAACATCAGGCTCAGAAGCTCCGAATTGATCGAGTGTTAACATCAAGCTCAGAAGCTTAGAGTTGATCAACATCAAGCTCAGAAGCTTAGAGTTCATTGAGCGATCAACATCAAGTTGATCAACATCAAGCTCAGAAGCTATCGATGGTAGTGTCGATATCGTTAATAGCAATTCATTCTGATCCCGTTGTAGTTGATAGAATTGTAGCAGCCGTCGTCAGTACTATGGTCAGTGGTGAAGAATCCCAGGCTGGCCAGGACGCTGATGGTGACTACGAGTCCCACTAGGACCACAATGATCCCGGCCACAGACACGGCCAGTGAGGCACTGGCGTACTGACGGGCTGTCTTAGGGTCCGTGCGGGCCTTGCTGCTTCCTACAGCTGTAACAAGAAACATGGTCGACTGTATCGATCATGTCATAATAATAACAAGCATATTACTATATTATATTATATATTACCCTATATTATACATATATATATATATATATATTTATATATATATGTATAGAATTTTCTTATAATAATACGCATTATAGTGAAATGATCAAACCATTTTGATTTCAGTCATTTATAATACTCATGTTTGAACCTTTGGGTAATTTATTCCATTTAACGTGTGTCACCAGTCCTGTGAAGGTCAGAGATTTTACTCTCAGATCAGCGCGGCCGGGAACCGAACCCACGAGAGTTCAATTTACCTCAGGTCTCAGGATTTGTAATTTGAACTTCATGACGTTACCTCACGCCTCTAACCACTATGTTATTGAGACATTCTGAATTTCACATTATAGCATTTATTTTTATTTTTATTATAGGTGTTTTTTTCACTCTCTCTTAGTGCACTGCCTGCTGGTAAGTCCATAGTATTTAATGCCTCCACGTTCTCTCTCTTACTCTTTCTTCTTCATATCCACATATGGTGGACCTTTAAATCATCTAACATACCTAATCTCGGCCTGCCTCTGCCTGCATTTCCTTCCATTCTGCCTTCTATGACCTCTTTTAATAGACCTTCCCCTCTTAGAATGTGCCCTATCCAACTCTTCTTCTTATCTCTTAATACATTTATCAACTGTCTATCTGTACCAACTCTCTCCAGAACTATCGCCATTTATATTTAGCATATTATGGTGATTCACTTGATTGGGATGATTGATTTCAGGGTGGCCACTCTTCTGGAAAACCTGGAAAAGTAAGTGAATTTGAAAGTGATCTGGGAAAACGAAAAAGTCTGAGAAAAGTCTGGGAATGCAGAATTTAAACATAGGCTATTTTAATTTTTTCACTAGAAAATTTCACAAGACGCTTAGATTTGGAACAGTTACGTATGCTATGTTGAAAATGAAACAAGTAATTATAAATTGATGGAAACGCCTTATCACTCTCAAAAATATTTGTAAAAATCATCTCACCTTCAGAAAATCAACTCTGGCATTCCCGTTCGACATGGAGGTCGATGCTGCGGTGGCAGTCTAAACGTATTCAATTAAAAGCTAAGGTTATCGTCAGTTTCCTCACTCGAAAGCGATGTCAGTGACGGGAGAGCCCAGGCTTTGAACCCTGCACATACTGATCCGCGGTCGAATATCTTAACGACTTCGCCACTAGCTCCAGCCGGATTTGGGATTGGGTCCCAGCCGAATTATATGTTGTATATAATTATACCGAACTATAGGCTAATTGATTGTAGTAGAATGAATTATAACGAAATATACCTCTGAAATAGTGTCTTGAATATAATCTATGACTCTATAACTCATCAAGACTCAATCAATAAATAACTCATCATGACTCAATCAATATAATCTTCTATCATCTCCTGTCATTAGTACTATATACCAAGGATAGTTAACTTAATTATACTGTTACGTTACCCTTTTGCTCAGTAACCCTCATCGTAAATTCGTTAATAAAGTTAAAGTATCTTTAACGTGAAGCCGTATATTTAACTACGACAATGTGCTACGGCAATGTGCTACAAGACGACAGTGTGCTACAATGTGCTACGACAATATGCTACAATGTGCTACGACAATGTGCTACCAATACGCTACAATGTGCTACGACAGTATGCTACAATGCGCTACGACAATGTGCTACAAGACGACAATGTGCTACAATGTGCTACGACAGTATGCTACAATGTGCTACGACAATGTGCTACAAGACGACAATGTGCTACAATGTGCTGTTGGCACAACGGGCCACACAACTCCAAGAACATCATTCTTCACTAAAGTGAAAATGAATTTAATTAAACGACGAACAAAACTTAATTACCTGCAAGTATGAACGCAATCCCTCCGAACAGAAATCCTCCAAACCAATATACGCAACAAGCCAGAACAAAATGCGACCCGAATGAGGGAGGGACTTCAACAAAGGGGCGGGGGGCACTGGTCCCCCCAACCACTACCACTTGTTGTTGCTGCTGCTGCTGTCGAGGGGCCGGCCTGGGAGCGTAGGCAACAGGCGGGGGGCCGTATGGTCCATAATAGGGGGCTACTCCCCCCACTCCGGGATATATAGGCTGGGGATGTAGCCCCCCTGGGGACTGAAAATATTGATTCTGATATGGCGGTGCGTACTGGGGTTGCATTGGCCCTACTGCTGGTGCCTGCATTGGCTCTAATGGAGGTACCTGCATTGACCCCACTGGTGGTGCCTGCATTGACCCCACTGGTGGTACCTGCATTGGCCCAACTGGTGTTGCCTGCATTGACCCTAATGGTGGTGGGTGAGTTTGAATTTCATGAGAGTAGCGGCTGTAGCTAGGAGGCGGAGCCGAGGGGTTGATTGACTGCTGCAACTCTTGACTGATTGGTCCTTGTACCCTACTCTGATGAGCCAGAGAAGACAACTCTTTTCCCGTACTCTGCAGAAGTGGTGGCACATGAGCAGCACCCGTGCCGCCACTGGATATGATGCTCACTGATCTGTTTGTCTCCATTCTGACGTTGGGTGATTAACACTCGAATCAGCGTCCTTGGTAAGACAGTAACAGAGAAATCAGCGCGAATTTGTGAGATCTCGACAACTTCGATTAATTTTCTTACAGGATTACAATATCAATTTATACAATTTTATTTTGATCCTGAATTATAGAATTATTATACAATGGCCTACACGTATTTATTATTGATTGTAGTATAATAAAGAATAATCAGAATTCTACTCTCGATTGAAGTGAAGCTAGGGTATTTGTCACTAGACATTTTCGTTTAAAGTTAAATTTATGACTCCTGTAGTTTTTAGTAAAAAGAATTAATTCTCTTAATTTTTAATAAAGTTAAGATTTAAGTCAACTGCAACGTTTAAGATAATCCGCTAGTTTAGTTGTTCGTTGCCTCTGACACTCTGTGGAGGCACTAAAGAGCTGAATGTATCGATTACCTTATGACTCTTTGTCACCAACTGCTGTTCAGTGAAGTCCAACAAAGTTCTGTGTTCATTGCTCAATGCTCCCTCTCTGTATCTCTCTCTCTCCTTCGCTCTGTCTCTCTGATTCTCTTTCTCTCTCTCTCTCTCTGACTCTCTCTCTCTCTCTGACTCTCTCTCTCTCTCTATCTCTAGTGTCTGCCAAGTCCAATGTACACATTCATATATAGAGTTGTTTCGACGCTCCATAATAATCACTTCATAGAAAAAATGTTTTGTCTTATCCATACCTTATTGCGCCATTATCTCTTGTAAATACTTTTTAATGCTTCATAGCCTATAATGAAGATACTAATATTTTCCAGCCACTACTATAGCGTAGTGTTTATAAGTGTTTGTGGCCACTGAACTAGAGTTTCCGTGGTTGATCTACACTGTAATTGAATGTCTAAATAGAGCAATGGTTAACGTCAAGAACTTTTGTATGACAGACCCTGAGGTGAATTGAATGTCTCGTGGGTTCAATTCCCAACCGCGCTGATCTGAGAGTAAAATCCCGGACATTTACAGGACTGATTACACGGAAAATGGGCTAAATTGCCTAGCGATTTAAACATGTGATGTTAAAAGGTGATAGTTTCTCCAAGCATGTGTCAGGACCACACAAGCATATGTTTCATAGTAACTGATCATCCCAGGGACATAGATTCCTTAAAGATCGCACTGCAGTAGGCTTCTTGACTGTCTAATTAGTATATTTAAGCATAATTTTTATTTAAGTATATATTTCTTTTAAGCCGATTGATGACCTCGAGTAGCCGGGCGGCAATTCAGCACGTATTGCTTGAATCGTTTTTATCAAACCCTAGATTCTTTACACCGGGGCAAAAAAATAATAATAATAAATAAAAATTAGTATAGATCTATTCATAATAAATTTTTAATATAGCCAAGTATAGTCGCTACTGTAGGCCTATTCTATGTGCACTGAAGCTTGTCGAGGCTTTTGTTTACAGCTGTTGTTATGGATACAGGTCTGGTCTAAACGTGAACAGAATCATTGAAGAGTAATTGTTTGATATCTGGAAATAAGGTTACCTTAATTTTGTAGGAAATGACACACACGCTAGAGAAAATGATAGTATCTATCATTTTCATTTCTGATTCGTGATGATATTTAGCACTTCGGATTCATAGTTGTGTCTTCAATTCTATCTGGTCTCATCTTCAACTTTTGTCACACGATAGTATATACATGAATATATATGTAAACTATATATACATGTATATATATATATATATATATATATATATATATAATTATATATATACATGTATATATATAGATATACTGATTCATGATAGTATCTAACACTTCGGATTCATAATAGCATCTCTAATACTTCTGATTCATGGTGGTACATAATATGTCGTGATGTAGTTTAATTTATTAAAACTTATTTTGGTAGATTATTTTCTATTGTTGTGTATTGTTTTGTTATGACAGGTAAGAAGCCTCAAATATTTTAGATACAGCATTATGGATGATGGAATGTGTGAGACACAACTGAAATATTGAATTCCGGAGACATAGAATACCTTCAAATCGCAGAAAGAAATCCCAACAAAAGATATTAAGCAAACTAAAAACTATAAAGATTGCGTAAACGGTGAGATTTGGCGCACTTGGTTTAGTTGTGCTGCAACAACCGAAGGTAAGCTAAGTCGGCCTTGGTCAGTACATGGTTTGGTGACCACCTTAGAAGACCGAGTGTTGACAGCTTTTAATTAAAAAATCTCAGGGTGTTGGAAGGTTATTGTTAAATCGGCGCCGGCTCCGATTTATGCGCCATCAAAAGGCAACGTTAGGCTACTAGTAAATAATAACCTTGGAGAGAAAGGAAATGGTCCTTCCTGACCCAATGTGATACATCAATACACCAATACGAAAGAGGCTGCCATAAAAGAGCCAGAGTTCTGTGCGGTATGTCTAGTACAGGTCTTTATTTCCTGAACATGTAAATTTTGAGTGAAACTATTGTCACCGAAAACGTCGAGCAGAATGAAAATCCAAACCTTAATTAAGCTGATGAGAAGAATAAGTGTGTGACGCATTGGTTTAAACATGTACTGATAACCTGTCAGAGATTTCGATATTGGTAATCTGCTCCGGACTTCACTGTTATAATAATAATAATAATAATAATAATAATAATAATAATAATAATAATAATAATAATAATAATAACAATTAGAGTGCTATTGTCATCAATGACAACATCGAGCACTATTGAGACAAAATCAAGCCGGCGAGCAAAAAGATGGTCCAAAACGGTGCAAATTCCAAAATCCAGATAATCAGTCCAAAGTACAGAGAATTAAAGAAAAGGAGGTTTAGGCGCAGGTCGCCGCTCATGGACACCGGATGGAAATGAGAGATGAAAAAGATAGGTCTTCAACAGCCTATGGAACTGATCATAGGAAAGCAAAGGCAATGTGCTTCAAATGAAGATTTCCGAAGATTAGATGGAAGAGAATTCCAGATCTGCGGTGCAGCATGCTGGAAAGAACGATTAGATAGCTTAGAGCGCGAAGGTAAGCTAGGTCTCACAAGAGTAATTAATTTAGAAGACCGAGTAACAGTAGGTTGCATCACTTTAATCAAGTGAGACATAAAAGGTTGTCCAGGGATGGTGATGGACTTATAGGTTAACGAAGCTGTTTTGTAAATGATTCGCTCTTTAATCTTTAGCCAGTGCAAAGACTTTAAAATGGGCGTAACATGTGAGTACCTGGAACTACAAAAAATTGTTCGTGCAAGAGAATTCTGAACAAACTGCAATCGATCAATCTCACAGACAGAGAGAATTAAAAACAGGGAATTGCAGTAGTCCAATTTCGATTGCACAATAGCAGCACCAATTGTAGCAGCTGTCTCACGTGACAAATATGGACGTATTCGACGAAGATCTCAGATACGAAAGAAACATGCTTGTGAAGTTTATAAGTTTTAAGTTAACTACGTTTTACTCCTGTATAGATTAAGTCTACTAAGTGTACATAGTAACCCTTTGAAACTTCTAATTAAAACTGGTCTATGCGGACATGCATGACAGAAGTTCATGATTTCAAAGTACCAGCGCCGACCGAAGGTGTAAACTGTTGACATCTGATGAAAATGGTAATACATTAAAGTTTATAGTACCAGATCATTTAAACAGTTACTGAACACTTAATTTATTTGATATCACTCAGAATTACTTTAATCAAGTGATACATACAAGTTTGTCTAGGTGTAGTGATAGACTTGTAGCCTAAGTTCATGAAGCTGTTATGTAAATGATACGATCCTTAATCTTTAGGCCTATAGACAGTACAAATACTTTAAAATAGGTGCAACATATATGTGAGTGCTTGGAACTACAAAGGTTTCTCGCGCAAGAGAATTATAAACGAACTGCAACCGATCAAGAACACAGCCAGGAAGATTTAATTTAAAACATGAAATTGTAGCAGTCCAACTTGGATTGTATAAGATCTGCACCAATCCACCAGAGCTGCATCAAATTTACGATAGCAAGCTATTGCCGTTCCCATCATTTGTTATAGTGTGACCTGAATTTTGCAAAATTGCTACATAAAAACAATATATAGTTAGACCATAGACTCCTATATCACTTAACTTATGTGTTATAGGAATCACTGATTGGACAAACTAAAAAATGTAAAAATATCTAGGTCTTTATAATTTGATGGGATTTGCAGACTCGCTAAACTTTTTGAGAATCGTTTGCTATGAATGTAGTAGGACTGTGTGATGGGTGATCGTGTTTACTTTCTATTAAAAGTCTCATGGTGGCATTTAAATGGAACGAGGTTATTTCTTCAAATAGGAGGTATGTCGCTGTTATCCGTGATGACATCAAGTACTTTGAAGGTTTATGAACAAGTAGAATGCCGTAGGTTCGATACACAACCGATTGCAGTTCCTCGTATTCTTCTGTAATTGAAAATCTAGCATTTAATTTAAATGTAGTTTATAGGTTTTCACTAACATAACACCGCAACAATTAGAGTTCTACAGCTATCAGTGACAAAATCGAGCACTATTGAGACAAAATCAAGCCGGCGAGCAAAAAGAAGGTCCAAAAACGGCGCATATTCCAAAATCCAGAAAATTATTCCAAATATATGTACTAATTTCATTATTAGTAAATACTTAATCTTCTCAAATATCTGTAATTCTACATGTATAATTTGATTCTGTAATGTTGCGACAATCGATAATTAATGTAAGGTTGAAGTCGTATTTTGCAGATAGCTCAGCTTTAAATATTAGTATAGGATATTTATTTATGTATTTATTTTTTTCGTTTATCACATCATTATGCAGTGCCAATTCTTGTTTGCAAAATATCAAGTGTATGCGTGAACGGAAACCAAAGGCCAACAATGGCACTTAGATGTTCTGACATATATTTAGGTTTTGATCACCGGACCAACTTTCATTTAGGACCTTACTTCTCCTCATAACATTTCTTTTGCGGATTGTTCTGTGTGAATCAATCTCTAGTGAAGTGTGCTGTGGAGAAGTCCCTGACATCATCCTTGGATAAGGAATGGGACGTTAAACCTTAACTATTATTTATAAGCAAAAACCCTCTGTCCATAGTCAAAATGTTCTGTATTACATCTTTATCTGTAAAATGAACCTTCAATACCGAATTAATTAATTAATTAGGTAATTAATGTGATATGAAGTTAACTTATTAATTTCTAATCACATTTATTTTTCTATCTGCTATCTCAAAAATGTTTTTTTTAATAATTTACGAATCAATGGATTCCTAGTTGGATAGTTTTCTTCTTAACCATATTTCCAATGCTCCTAGTTTCCTGGTAAGTTTAACTGGTATATTATAATAAGCATATTATAAAGTCATAATTATGGGTTAGTTTAGTAAAACATCGTGATTGTTGTGGATTTACATGGGTTTACCAGAAGCTTATCCTATTTGTAATTAATATTATATCCTAAGTTTTGTTGAATTCATTCCATAACGAGCAAAAGTTTAGCTAGTGAAAAATCTCAATAAATGTAAGTATTAAACAAATTTTGTGTTCATTGAGCACAATATCTATTCATCTTTTCATTGCTAGAAATATAGCATTCTGCAAAAAGTATGATGTCATAGAATTTATTTTTTATAATATTGATCAAAACGTGATGCTATATGCAAGATAATAAAAGACTAAATCTGTCTAAATTATACTAATCTTTATTATACTAACTAATAATTATAATTTAGTATAATTTTTATTAACTTTCATAGGTAAATACAATTTTTTCTATTTAGCTTATATTGAAGTTATTATTTATATCATTGCAAATTATATTTATTATACTCAATAAATGCAGATACAGAAACTTATAATTTTAATAGAAACTGCAGGAACATGTCTATAATGAATTATATGATTATCTTGATGTCTCGTTTCTATCACTTTTAAAAATATAATCACTGGCTCCTTTTTGATAAGCAGTCCCCTTTTTATTATTTCTGATCATAATCATAAATGAGGAGAGATGTTAGAAATTCTAATTATACGTAATTATACTATGCTTACACATAATTATGCAATAAATGTCCATGATTATGCAATAGTAAATATAATTATACACAATTTGGCGTGTTCTACACATTAATTGCATCAAAGTTTATAATTTAACTATAAATGATTTGAAGACGGAGGTTAAAAAATTTTATTTGAGAATTTTGAAGCTGTTAAAGTGTATTATCTTCTATATTGTGCTATATTAGAGTCATTGTTGTATAATTATGTATTATTATGTAAAGTTATAGTGTAATTATGTGTAATTAGCATTTCTCACATCTCTCCTCCTTTATGATCATGTACGTCACTACCTTTTGATTGGCCCCTTAAGATGTCTCTGACTAACTGGTCGTTCCAGTAGTTACATTAAAATTTATATCCTCTTACAATTTAGTGTGCTCAGTTTTTTAAGATACCCTTGTTTTGTTCATAGACTGACCTCGTAGAATTTGAATAGATATCTTTTGATGGCTCATACATTTTATATTTAATTAGCTCGGTTTTGTATCCAGAAAGCTTGATGTTATCAGGGACGATAGTAGCACCTTAATTGTTGTTAGTTGTGGGTACCAGTGTAAGGACAGCAGTATGGTTACTGTTATAACTAATGCTTGAATCAACATATGTCTACTAATATTTTATACTAATATCTAATCGACATATCAATCGACTGGCTGGAGCCAGTGGCGCAGTCGGTAAGATACTCGACCGCAGATCAGTAGATGCGGGTTCAAATCCTGGGCTCGCCCGTCACTGACATCGCTTTCGAGTGAGGAAACTGACATAAACCTTAGCTTTACCAGCTTTTATAATAGTAGATCTGTGCTGGATTAAATACATGAAAGAATTTCTCAGCTCAATTATGCCTATTTTCTGAACTCTATAAACTAATCTCAATTACAAATTATCTATGTTTTAGTTAAGCTTCTTTAGTTAAGTTTATTATCTTGTTTTAGTTAAGCTTCAGCCATGCAGATTAGATCTTTTGCTTATTAGTTTTCACGACTGGAACCAGTGGCGATAACGGTAATATATCCGACCGCGGATCAGTATGTGTCGGTTCAATCCTGGATTCTCCCGTCACTGATAGCGCCTTCGAGGGATGAAACTGACGTTAACATCGGATTTACCTGAAACTGACGGTAACATCGGGCTTATCAGTTTTCACCTGCTAATTCCTTAGGGGCTGGTCTTTACAATTAATGTGCGTTAATCAGCACCTAGAATGGGCACATTACAATGCATACAGATGTAGCCTAGGGCTAAACAGCTCTATGTATAGAATGATTCTTCTTATAGTTTCCTCCCAATGCAGCTGTTGAACAGTCTAACCGGTAGCATACTCTTGGCATACTCATAGCTAGAAGTTGTAGGTTCAAAGCTCATAATTATGGGCCATTTCCTTGTACGTTGTATATTTGCTTCTCGGGGTAGCAAAATGGAGCAGTTTCTCTATTTTTGTTTAGCTGTTTCACCAGTAACGCACCTCTGCAGCAGATACTGTTTCAGCTGTCTGTAGCTGACCGCGATATTTTATTCTCTGTAACTCTGCTTCTATGCTTGTATTTTGTAAGTCTCTAAGTAGTGCCAATTGATCAAGCGATATTTCGATTCTCTAATGTCGTCTTCAACTTACAGAAAGGACGTTAAAATCTCGTTGTATGTATTCCCGTAGCGGCCGTCTCGTTGATGTACAATGTGTTTATTTTCTCATCTAATTCTCGTTTATATAACAGACTGCTCTAGTGTTCATGCTTTATACAAGTAAAAGAAAATAAACTAATAATATATATATATATATATATATATATATATATATATATATACTTTTTATATATATATATATATATACACTTTATATATATATATATATATATATATATATATATGTGTGTGTGTGTGTGTGTGTGTACATGTATGTGTGTATGTGTTTGTGTATGTATATCAATCACGTAACTGATGGTTATATAGTTTGCTTGTATATATGTATCTATATATGTATATCAGTCGCTTAACTGATGATTGTATTGTTGGCTTGTATATATATGTGTGTGTGTGTGTGTGTGTACATGTATATCAGTCACTTCACTGATGGTTATATAGATGGCTTGTATATATATATACTGTATATACAGTATATATATATATATATATATATATATATATATATATATATATATATATATATTTATGTGTGCGTGAGTGTGTGTGTATCAGTCACTAAGCTGATGGTTATATAGTTGGTTTATATATCTCCAGGCCGCCATTAACTCGGCAATGATGATTGCTTTGCTTTGTCTCTGAGCTTACTCAAGTCTGCAATGCTTCCACTCTAGTCTGCTCTCTGAGTGATAATCATGTGGGTTGAGTGACAGCTAAGTTCTGATTTAGCAATTGTTAATAGTCTGATTTCATACAGTCATTATTGGCACTGATGCTGGAGTATGATTAGAACGAAATCAAAAATTATGTACTAGTATAATATGCTGATGCTTTCATAGGTTAGTTGTCGTGTGTATTACTAACTTTCTCATTCAGTGCAAGTAATCTACCTGTCTGTAACGTGCCTGACGTTGTCATTACCTGATGATAGTACTTTCTCGGCCTAGCTAAAAACCATCTTTTTCCTCCATAGGTCTAAACTTTGACCCGCTTGCCTTGGGTCCTGGACTTGCACTGTTTTGATCTTGCTTTCTCTTGTGGTCTCTGTGTACTCAGTCGTCATCGTGTAGTGCTTTGCGCCTGTTTGTGTAGAGTCTGCAAGAGACGTCCCTGACATTGCCTTATGGTTAAGGAGCCGGACGTTAAATTCTTATTTATGATGGTTAGATGAGACCCCCTCTCATATACTCTTCAAACTTCCTGTCCTCTGTGACGACGGCAGCTCTTAACTTTATATTAATAGCGTTAACTATATTCTCACTAATAAATAAATTCTCACTAATAAATAAATTCTCACTAATGAAAAATAAATATACTAATTTGGCCCATTTAGTGCTGGAATAATTCTGGGATTGTATACCCATGTTTTTAACCCCACATCTTTTGTGGAATTTTGCAGTACTGGGAATATCTGTAGAGGCTGTTGGGGTGGTATAAAATTACATTTAGGGGTCTTATGGTGTTTGTTAAGCTTGTAGGTCTTGTTACTAAAAGTTCCTAACAATGTTTCTTAAATCCCACATTGAAAATAGTTGAAATTTGGAAAGTTCACGAGTCTTGAGGCCGCATGATATTCCGATGAGGAGAGGGAGATTAGGCTGAAAAGAATTCAGCAGTCGATTACACTTTGTGATTTAAAATGTTCCACTTAATATTCTTATTATTATTTCATTTAAAACACCATATATGTAATGATACAAGTATGAAAAGAAATATGAAAAGAGCTGTAACGAGTTTGCCTTTGGATAATTAGTTGATGATCACCTATGGCTATACACCATGCTTGCTGCGTGCCGAACAGTGTTTAGAGCGAGTTAAAAATAAGGCGCTGATCTCTAAATTTTTCGATCTCTAAACTTTGTTCTTACTCTAAAATCTGTACTAATCTCTAAACTTTTAATCGACAAATGTTAAGCTCTAATTACAATCCCTCAGTTATATGCATTTGCATATTTACCCGCTAGTTTTCTACTGAAGTTGAAAAGAGAGGTGCGGGTTAGCCTTTGGATAATTAGTTTTGAGACTACATTGCCTATACCGGGATTCGATTCGGTACTACAACGAGTTTAAATTAAGACTTGAGATCAGTTCTCGGCTAAATTCTGAGCTCTCGGTTTCTTTCGCTTCTTTTCCCAACATCTCTAATTTTTCATCTCTAATTCTTAAAGATTTTTTTAAATGTTCTACTGAAACGTCGTGCTTTCTCGTTACAGACTATATCAACGCTTTCTTATCGCGATGGCCGGGCCTATAATAGGGCAAACGGTTTGTGACGAGCGAAGTTATGGTTTGGTTGTCATGTATTAAGCGCTGATTATGAAAAATATTCGTAGATTCTTCAATCTCGTGTTACAAAAGTGGCTTGAAATTAATTTCTATAATTGAAGCTTTGTCGTGAATGTTATATTTATAAAAAGTATGTAAGTCGTGCTAAGTTTCTTTGCCTTTCTGATTTACGAATGAGAGAAAGGAGAAAGAGAGTGAGAATTATATATATATATATATATATATATATATATATATATATATATATATATATATATATATTATATCTATATATATATATATATATATATATATATATATTATATCTACATTGTTTTATATTATTGTATATATGTATTAGTATATATGTATATTAGTGTATAGTACATGGATCTATGTTGCATAATATCAACTTATTACTATATAATATCATGAAGTTTCTTACCAGGCTAATATTAATGCAATTGATATTTTGAATGCGTTGGAATTAAGGCTTTCTGGTATTCAAAAATTGACCACTATTTCATATTTACTGAATTTCATTAATTGTGATTTTAAATGAGTTGAATGTAATATCATCAACTCATTTACACTATTTGATCTGGTAATTAGGAGTTTAGGCAGATTGACGCACAATGTTTTACTGATCTTTAATTTGCTTTAGACAGGTTTCTTATTTGAAAGTTATGTAGGGTTTTTTAAACCACAGGGGGCGGATATTTTAGAAAGTCTTACATGCGTTGAGTTACTGAGACTATGATTGATTGATTCTATACATTGACGGAACTACACATTGGTTCCAATTGGAATAAAATGACCATCTGTACACTGATCTCTATACAGTTTTGAAGAGATATTTCGTTGTGTGTGTACACAAAAATATGTGAATGACCATGTAGAAAATTAACATGGTGTAATATACAGTGTTACTCGTAGCACTGTACTGTTTATTCGGACTCTGGGCTATTTTTCTCCACCTCATCCGCCCCTGTAGAACCTCTTCCAGGCATAGTCCCTTGCAGCAGAAGCTACTCTTCTCCTGAATGCTAGATATCTACGGCCAGCATGAACGAGATGCTACTGGCCACTATTGTTTTACTTTACCTATCAAACGAAGAGCCGTTAGTTTACGTTAGTCCGTTCACCGGGCTACAGTGTTCGGTTAACCGCTGCTAGCTGGTCAGCTGAGTTGAAAATTGTTACTAGAAGCTGAGTTGGGTGAGGGTGGGGTGAGAGTGACTGGGGGAGGGAGGGGGTTAACCCTTTTCGAAGCCTCACGGTTTTTTCATGCCATGTACCGTGCCCCCTCTCTTCCCGGATTAGTGTCTCTTTCTCTCTCTTAGTGCACTGCCTACTGGCAGGTCCATGTTATACAACACCTCAACTATTCTCTATCTTCAGTTTTCCTCTTCACGTCCACGTACGAGTGGATCTTTAAATAATCTATAATTTGTATCATCTTCCTTTTGATATACCATTATTCTTGGGGGATACTGCTTATGACGAGGATTAGTAAGTAAAATAAAATCTTAATCCACAGTGGTTTAATGATGCAAAGACGCGGGGACGCTATTCGCCTCTTTTTTTCAGGGAGGGAATGAGTTCTCCCACGATTTTGCTCAAATCCATGTAAAATTCTGATCACTGACTCACTTCACTTCAGCCTTAGGCCTGTACAAGTTTACATGTATGTATCACAATAATGGTATATTCAATTTAAGTTTTCATGTTTTCATTAAAATGGGGAATAGTAAACTTAGAAAGAAAACCTCTGATGGCTATGTAAACTATGTTTCAAAGTTAATTTTAATTAATACTAAGAGTTACTTGGGTGTCTTTCTGTCTTTAATTGTTTGTAGTAATTTTGCAATAGTTTCTGTATCTGACTAAATGATATTAATTTTTAATTTACATTAATTATCAAATTGCATTTTTTATAATTTTGTACTTGCAATTTGCAACAGCTTTATAAAAAAGCACAAAAGCATGAACATTTTTAGCAAGATTTTGCCTAGGCTACGCCACTGATCCTTGCGTCCCCCACTTATATATTTTGGATTACACCCTTCATGATCCGTCATTAATTAGCTATAGTAGGTTATAACAATATTTGCAGTGGGACTTAATGTAACGCCATGCAAGCTAAATTCTATCCATATTTCAAAGTGAACAGAATTTAGTGAGACTAGTATATTAAGTGAAAGCAATTATAAATTGTGCATAAAGCGTAGCCTATCCCAAACAAAAAAAATTGACTTCAATCAGTTTGTCTCGGTTTCCTGGTATTGAAAATTGTAGGCCTAAATTGAAAATTATTAGATATTGTGCACAAAGCGTAGCCTATCCTTAGCAAAAAAGTGAGTTTTTGTTAGTTTTCGTCGGTTTCCTGGTAATAATAGTAATATTAAAGGTTTAACGTCCGTTTCCTCATACAAGGATAATGTCAGGGACGTCAAGCAAATGAGTAGGGATGGAGTCGACCAAATAGGATGAAATCAATGAATGTAGGTACAAACCTGTTCTCTATGTTATTAAATCTGTTAGCGGAGGCATTCGCTTAAATAGGTGAGTAAATGTTAATCCTGTACACTACTTAATTTGATTATTAGCTTATTAAAAATGCAAGTAGTTGTTGTTGATTTATAGGCTTAGCGTTTTGATATGCTCTCGGTATGTGTATCCAATTTCTGTTTCTAACCTTAAAGTTTGGCATGTAGCTGAAAGGGGCTAGACTAGCCTGGATTTCAATAGGAAATTGTCGAAATTTAATTTAGCGCAGCAACCACTTTGCGATGAAATACAAGCTTAAAAAGTGAAAAGATCCAATTTGCTTGTGATCGCTTGAGGTGTCTGTGCTGTTGTATTTAGAATCTGATGTTTACAATTTTATATTTCGTTTGTATTGTGTGCTTCTAAGTTTGGATAAACACATTTCTTGTTGATATTTTGCAGAGTAATTAAAATAAAGAATAATTTATAAATGTTAATCAGTCTGGTTATATTTATGCTTTGGCGTCTGTTGTAGTCTGATTTATTTTAATTTAGACTTTTTTTAAAGCTGTACACTTATAGTGAAGCCATTTGATTAGATATTTAAGTTGGAAGCCTCCAGTCTGGTTATATTTATGCTTTGGCGTCTGTTGTAGTCTGATTTATTTTAATTTAGACTTTTTTTTTAAAGCTGTACACATATAGTGAAGCCATTTGATTAGATATTTAAGTTGGAAGCCTGTAGTCTGGTTATATTTATGCTTTGGCGTCTGTTGTAGTCTGATTTATTTTAATTTAGACTTTTTTTTAAAGCTGTACACTTATAGTGAAGCCATTTGATTAGATATTTAAGTTGGAAGCCTGCAGTATATCCCGTGTATGGTAATAACTTTCTGAAGACAAGAAAGACATCGCTTGATCGTATTTTAATGTTTACATTAACTATTTGGCCCGTGGCTATCAGAGATAAAAAGGTTGCCCTTCAGATCTGTTCTAGTGTGGAAAGTTGCGTTGTCTGTTTTCGTGAGTGTACGTGTGCATGTATGTGCGTGTGTGTATATGTGTGTGCTTGTGCGGTCGCTTGTGTATGCGTGCGTGTGTAAACTGGCGTATAGATAATATCATGTTCGTAACTTTGACAGTATGTATATGTGAATGTCTGTGTATGTATATAGGCCTACTCAATCCGCTTTGGATTTAAGCAGACTGCCTTACTTATTTTATTCTCGTATTGTAGGCTTTCACACTGGTGCACTGGCATATGTTCACGCTCATAGACCCCTGCCTAAAGGCCTTTAGTCACTGTCACAATCCAATTTCCTCACTATAGCCTATTCCACTCTCATTTTATGAGATACCCATTCTCCCACTCTTAGATCCATGCTCCAGTTATAGACCCATGTCGTCTCTCATAAGTCCATGCTCACTTTCATAGACCCACACTCGCACTTAAAAACCCACACTCGCATATAAAGACCCATACTCGATATGTAGACCCGTGTTCACATTCCTAGACCCTTGTTCACATTCATAGACCCATGTTAACAGTCATAGACCCATTTCTCGTTCTCATGTTCCAATGCCCGCATACAAGGCTTTATGTATATACGTGTCCATGTTCATGTCTTATGCAGAAACTGTCATATATCTACATTCATATTTCTATTCTCATTGTCATGCTCTATACACACTGTCTAAGCATTTGCATTTGTGTTTATATTAGTTTAATACTTGACTGGCTTTTGCTAGAGCTTTCGTAAGAACGTATTTTCTTTAAGACCACGTAATATAATATGATTTAGATATGATATAGTTTAGCAATTTTGACATATGTCTTTAAATATTTATATATTTAAAATATATTTATATATTTAAATATTTAATCTGTTTAAAATGTTTAAATCTGCCTTTAGATACATTTTAACTTAAAACTGAGTTAAATTCGTAATCTTTTCCAGGCACAGACTTAAGTAAACGTATACCTTTCACTTAAAGGAATAGCTGTGCACTATTCACCACTACTAAAGAAGAATTGGTATGATAGAAAAATTGGAACTTCTTCAATAAGAGCTCTACAGTGGAATGGATACGATATCTTAGAGTACCGGACGTTGGAATAAATCTTGATTGAGGAGTAGTACCGATGTTTGGAATACTTAGTACCGATCCTTGGAAAAATTTTGTCAGGGTAAATAATTGTTGACAGGGTAAATTTTGATCATCAAGTGAATCGCAGGATAGCATCATTTACTATAGTACAGTATATCGTTCGTTAACAACTGGCAGGATTAATCAATACTCGATTACTATATGCGCAGTAAGCTAATCTTCATTTAGCTTTTAATTAAGCGGCACCTGCAGAAACATCGCAACTTGAGATACGACAAATGAAATTGACATTCGATTTTTAGTTGGACAATTTACCTTCAGAACTGAAATTAGGCTTATGTTATCCTTAGGCAAATAAAGTTTTCTAGTTTGTTAAGAATCAGTTCATGATGACATCCAGACCGGGACGAATCGGTTTATCGGAGTACACTGCTCAGCGACTGGCGGAGCTCAAGGCGCGGAGAGCCGAGGCAGAAATGTCTGACGGGTCTCTGACGACCTTGGGCACTCCCACAGGATCTACGGGCTACTCCAGTGCTGCCCAGCTTAATGCACAGCTCTCTTCTAACAATAACAACAACAACAACAACAGCTATCAGCAGCAGTACTCGTCTACCAGTAGCAACCATGACAGGACGTCTTCCACGCCGATCAGTTCAAACATTGAATCAGCTGCTCATGTCAGGGGAAGCTCTGCAGCTGCTGGGTCTAGCGATAGACTAGCGTACAGCAGTGATAGACCTGTGGAGGTGGTCAAACCGTTCGATTCCTCGCTCCAGCAGCAGCAGCAGCAGCTCCAGCAGCAGGGTAGATCTGATGTGGACGATGTGACGACTAGAAATGGGTTTGATCATCCACCAGGAGGACCTCCTGATGAGAAGCCTCCACCACCTCCGAGTACACCCTGCCCTGATTGGAAACCTTCTGACGAGGTGCCGGTGAAAGTAAAGGAAGAGGCACCACAGCCTTCCTCCATCTTTTCACAGAAAAATCTCTTTCCTGGGGGTGTGGAAATAAAGGCAGATGTACCATCACCTCAGAGGAATATCTATCCAAGTGGTGGTGAGCAGGCTAGACCTCTCATGCCGTCTTCTAGACTGATCTCTTCTATGGAACAGTCTCGCAGTGTGGCAGGATCAGCTTCATCCCTGGCTACCAGTGAGGCTCGATCATCACCGGAATATCAGGCTAACAACGGCTCACATCAGGCTAATACCGGCTCATATCAGACTAATACCGGCTCATATCAGGCTAGTACCGGCTTATATCAGCCTAATACCGGCTCTTATCCGGCTAATACCGGCTCATACAAGACCAATACCGGCTCATATCAGGCTAGCGGCAATTTGTGGCAGGCGAATGCGATCTCTAATCAGGCAAATGCCACAGCCAGAACCGTGTTTGGACTGAATGAGCCCGCTACCTCGAGTGCTTTGTCGAATAGAATGCGCTCCTTGTCGCCTAATGTAAGAGACGCGTCGTCTGAACGTTCTCTGAACTCAGTGGGTTCCAATCAGAATCTGTATAGCGGATATACTAGTAGCAGAGTGGTTACGCCGTTACAGAATGGATTCAAAGGTCCCGGTAGCAACGCTGCGATCAATCGGGTACGTTCCTTCTACTTAACGCTGTGATGTTTCTTCGTTGCTTTGCTTCACTGTGTTACAGTCACGCTGTTGTAGTCACTGTATTGTAGTCACTTGTGTTGCGGTCATTGTGTTGCAGTCATTGTTTTGCAGTGGTTGTATTGCAGTCATTGTATTGCAGTAGTTTTATTGCAGAAATTGTATTGCATTGTATTGCAGTAGTTGTATTGCAGTCATTGTATTGCAGTCATTTTGCAGTCATTGTATTGCACGGGCTAAA
Organism: Enchytraeus crypticus; assembly: GCA_905160935.1. Taxonomy (NCBI): domain Eukaryota; kingdom Metazoa; phylum Annelida; class Clitellata; order Enchytraeida; family Enchytraeidae; genus Enchytraeus; species Enchytraeus crypticus. The sequence goes on along the minus strand of CAJHZI010000499.1, from coordinate 68,950 downwards.
GATTAAGGAGCTTATCATTTATAAGAGGGCATTTATTGTTAACGTACATGTTTAAGTTCAGCACCATCCCAGGAAAAACTTGTATGCCTCACTAGATTAAAGTAATGCAGCCTTTTGTTATTCATTGAACTATCTGATCGTTATTTCCAGCATGCTGCACCGCAGATCTGGAATTCTTTTCCATCCACTCTTCCGAGATCTTCGTTGGATCATATCGGCCTTTGCTTTCCTATGAACAGTTTCATAGGCAGTTGAAGACCTACCTTTTCTATCTCTCTTTTCCATTCTGTGTCCATGAGTTGCTACCATCACGTAAACCTCTTTTTCTTTAATTCCATTTCTTTCTTTTCTTTTTAATTCGGGCTGGTTTTCAGGATTTTGAAAGTTTCATCGCTTGAAATCTTATTTTTTCGCACAGGCTCAGAGTTAAATTGCCCCAATAGTTCTCGATGTTGTCATGGACGAGAGAAGTACTCTAATTGTTGTTATGTACTGCAAACTTCATTGTATTGCAGTCATGATACTGCAGTCATTATATTGCAGTTGTTGTATTTCAGTCATTGTATTTCAGTCATTATAGTGCAGTTTTTGTATTATTGTCATGATATTACAGTCATTGTATTGCAGTCATTGTAATTTCGACCTTGAATTAGAGAACCGACGTGACCTTGAAAGTTTATAACTTTTTAGATGCCCTCTAGTAAAAGTTGAGTGTTTGATAAAATGAATCGAAAATTGGTAAAGAAATTATTGAATCTGCGCTAGGCTAATCTTGAAAAAAGGAGTTTTAGGTAACTTCTGTACGGTACTGAACTAAACATTATGACTACTGAAACTATAAAGTATTAGTTTTTCACCCAAGCAAACGTTAATTTAGTGTCAAGGTGAACAGCAGCCTGTTTGCTCTACTCTTTATAACGTAAGCCGTTTAAGTTTGTTTGAATTTCCACTTGCTATTATACGATTAGAGGTTGAGATAAAGATAATACTATATACGATTTTAAATGTCTTCAATTATTCTTCGTAAAAACAAATATTAAAATTAATATAAATTCGAGTAAGAATAAATAATTTTATTTTTTATTTTTTAATGTGTAAGTTATAACTTACACATGCATAGTTACTAGGGTTCTGCGCTCTTCAAATAAATCAGTTGGGTTTTAAATTTTAATTAAAGTCGGATGATAAGAACTGGTAGAATTTTTGCTTTTCGTTTAACAGTACAACAGAACCCTACTCCAGAGTTTAGCAGAACTTCACTGTCTTTTCAATTAAATGATATTCAGCTTCAGTGTAAATATTTCCACCTAGGAGCGGCGTGAAGGGATTAAGAGATTATAACGTTGTTGTAAATTAATGTATTTAAACCCATGTTATGATTGGGATTGCTGAAGAATAGATCAACCGTAGACTGCATGTGTCGTAAAGGCGACAAAGCACTAAGAAAAAGCCAACGTCAGAAAGGGCATTTGGTTGATGCTCCAGAAGCTCCAGAAGTTGCTACAAAATTGTCTAATCCTGACCCTAGTTAAACTGAGATTCTAGTCAAGAGAATTTGACGATGATGACGATGTAAATTAGAATTTCATTTTCATTTTTATTGATTCAACGATGAACAGATGTCTGAATCACCTATTTGCACTGCTTTACTCGATTATGACTTGCATTTGTTTTAAACATATATAATAGACAATTTTTTAAATTAACTAGAAACCTTCCAAAAAAACAACCAAAGTCATAATCAAGTACAAAGCAAATGAACGGTCGAATCTTGACGCAGAATTTCTGTAAAAGCACTATTTATAAGCCTTAACCCACAAGCTAGGTTGTCTTGATTTCAAGATGGCGTCTGGTATAGAGTATATTATTTTTAGAAGGTCGTATGATGTTTCTAAAGCTATTTGATGTAAATTTTTCATCTTTGTGTGATTTATCCTTCGTTCAAGTAATATGCTGTTATACGTGAAAACCTAGCATGATATGAGAAACGCCTCTGGGCATGTAGGTAAGAGAGTCGCAGTAGATGAGAAGTTAAATATTAAACTGATGAAGCGTAGGATATTTGAGGCAGTAATTATAATATATTATATGCTGTGGTTGTGATCATGGTGTAGTTCTCATATCGTCTGCCTTGAGTTTCGTGGATGTAGAATGTAATTAATGATAATTGTTGCCTAATAGCTAAATGTTGACACTGAAATATAGTAATCTGAATGACGCTAAGATTATATACCCTGGCTGCTGAAAATATTCAACTGTTGCTTTGATATGAATTTATTACCGGTGTTGCGCCCAAGCCTCAAAAGAATAGATCAGCCGTCAACTGTAGGCCTATGTGTTGTAAGTGACGACTAAACGAGAACCGAGGAAGGCAATGTACCTTATCAGAAGCGGTATTTTTCCCGAGATATGAGAGCTACATAAAGTTTGGATAAGGCCTTTTGTGATGGTATTAACGTGTTAATGTATGGAGTGCCTTTATGAAGCGTTACAGCAGAATTTGAGTAAGAATTTGTACTTGGACCTACCACTTGGTAAAACACCAAGAAAAAGAGAGAAAATATCAAAATGGAAGCCTCTGAGTTCAGTTGCCTGTTTTATTAGACTCATTTAAAGTTCTATGATAAAGATAATTATGTGTCGCTGTTTTCTTTTAAATATAACTCTTGGTTTATTTGCGACTAATTCACTTTCACTACAGCACTTGGTTTTTTGCTTGTGTCTTATTTCCTTACTTGGTTTAAAGTTAGTCCCGAGTCCATAAATCTCGAGCTTTTGCAGCTGATGTGCTGTATATGCTGTGCATGTATAGATAATACACAGTCCAAAGTCTTGGCAACCAACCATTACCTATTTAGATACAGGACGTTATTTTAGATATCTTTGTTCCAACCTATACACACGTTGCTTCATCTAATTTACTTTTTATCTCTATACATAGCCTCTTTACATATATGGACAAAGTACCATATATGTAAAGAACCTTTACATATATGGTACTATATATATATATATATATATATATATATATATATATATATATATATATATATATATATATATAAGTTCGAACCTTTTAAAATCTTATTTAGTTGTATACACACAAATCTACACTTTGATAGTTAGTCTTTTATTTAGACAGTAAGTGACTCTGGTTCAATGTTGATTCACTTAATCGCTGATTGGAGTTTTTTGTTTTTTCGGTTCAAGTCACGTTTAATATTGATTTAATTCTTGGATGATGTTAGCCGGATCTCTTGTAGGTAGCTCAGTTGTTTTGAATCAGGAGTCCTGAGTAGTCCCAGATTTGTGAGTGACTCATCCACTCTTGTTATCTGTGGGCATTCAAGAACCAATTAACTTCCTGACTTCATTGCACGCTCTGCATAGGCTGCACGGGCCGCGTGCACTAAAAACTTGCTAATCTCTCTCTTTCTCTTTCTCTTGCTCTTTCGTCTCTCTCTCTCTCTCTCTCACTCTCTAATTTCCAGTTCTCTTTCAAATAACGAATATTGGTGGTGATTCCGTTCTGCTTACCGATGGATTCCTAGTCAATAAATCTTTGTAATGATAATACAGCTGAGAGACGAGTGTTGCAGTTACCGATACCGCTGAGCTATCAAACTACAATAGACCTGATCCTACACTTCTGCAAATGTAATCTTAACTTTTGTCTAACCTCGCTCTCTCTTGTTAACCTTTCTCTTATAAACGAAAATGATAAATGTATATGGAAGCTCGAGAATTCAACGTATGCCTTATGGTGCATTCATCTCTCCTTCGAATAACTTGTCCTCATGGCCTGTTCATCTTCTTAAATTCATGTAGTGACTGATGTTGATTTTTTGCAAGACGATTAAGTAAAATATAACAGTTCGGTTATAAAGGGCCTGCGTGGTGCCTCGAGCTCAAAATTTTGACATTTTGTGAAAAGTTTATGCCACTTTATGCTTAATGTTAGAAATAACAGAACAGTTCTTTAATATGCCTTTATCAACTTACTGAATTCAGAATATTTTTTAGCGCCGCATTTATTAATCGAAGACTATTAAAAAACTCAATATTCAAGTGTAGCTATTGTACATCAGAGTTCCGAAATTTAGATGACTAAAGATAAAGATGACTATATTGTAAATTACGTAGAAAATTTATTTACAATTCTACGTGTACTTAAGTTTTTAATTCGATTGCTGCTAACCGAGTTATGGATTAGAGATTGCATGCTTGCTCTTTATATATCGACAATGTAGAATCTATGAAGCGAGGAAGTTACTTTGAAGTTTAGCATACGAAACAGTTCATTTGATAATCAAGCTAGCGTATTGTATTATTATTATTTATATATAAAACATTATGCTCCAACGTCAGAAAGGGCATTCGGTTGGTAAGCGCCTAGGCTCCAGAAATTGCTACAAAAATGTAAACGAATGGAAAAGTATCAAATAGGGGAATGACTGATGATATGATGTAGGACAGAGAGGATTTGAGACTGTCTATTCGTATCCCGACCCTAGTTAAACTGGGATTCGAGGGAAGGTGATGATGATATAAAACATTACGCTAGTTACATAATAAGTTTTTGATTTGTTGTAGCCTACCAGCGCACATTAATTCTGAATGATAGTATTTTTTCTTTGAACATATGTGTAGTTTTTAGTGCAAGTGCACTACATTGTGTATTAGACAAGTTTGTATAAATTAATACGATTTTAAAGTATGAGATAGTCTCAGGCAATTGACTTGTAATAAGGCTTTCCTGCGAATACATGCTGCTGTAGTAAAAGCTGGTAAAGCTAAGGTTAACGTCAGTTTCCTCACTCGAAAGCGATGTCAGTGACGGGCGAGCCCAGGATTTGAACCCGCATCAACTGATCCGCGGTCGAGTATCTTACCGACTTCGACACTGGCTCCAGCCAGTAGTGATTGACTGTATTTATTTAATTAAAGCTTAACGATTATTTCTAACTATTTTCGTGTAAAAAATAGTAACTATGTTAAAGGGGTGTGGATGTCTTGAAATATCTAAAATTCTTAGATTCGTGAGGGGATAATATTAATATGTAGATAATAGTGGTATATTGGGCGTCTATTTCAGCACAACAGTGATACTGTTTTAAATGATCGAATTGTATCAAAACTGTAATTCGAACTAATGGTCTCCTCATTATCAAGCAAGTGTGGAACCAACCTAGCCATCCAGTTAATAATCAACGGCACTTTAAAAAGGTTTACGAATCTTCAAACTTACATTGGATTTCTAAAGCTTTTTATCATATGCCATATTTACTAGTTTAAAGGAGCACATCGAGATGAGTGAGAGGAGAAATTAAGATATATATATATATATATATATATATATATATATATATATATATATAGAGAGAGAGAGAGAGAGAGAGAGAGAGAGAGAGAGAGAGAGAGAGAGAGAGAGAGAGAGAGATAGAAATAGAGAGAGAGAGAGAGAGAGATAGAAATAGAGAGAGAGAGAGAAAGAGATAGATAGATGGATAGATAGATAGATAGAGATAGAGAGAGACAAAGACAGAGAGGGAGATAGAAATAAAGAGATTAAAAAAGAAAGTGAGATAAAGAGAGGGAGACAGAGAGAAACAGAGAGGTAGTCAGAGAAACGGATTAGGACATTTAGGCATATTTAGCCAGACAACCCGCTGCTCATGATGATTTACTTTTGACACCTCGCGGCTAACATTTACTCTGGTTTAGCTGTAGGCTGCAAAACTCTCAAAGAACGTTCTGTCTGGAGATTAACGGGGATTAAAGCTTGAGAATAATGATTTAGATATCACTGTGTAGAGCTTCGTTGAAGTTTAGTTGAAATCTGAATGGTTGAAAGTTGATTGAATTTTGCTTATTAGAAATTTTGTTGAACCTTTGTTGTTATATGAATATTTTTAAATTTTGTTTCGCAGTGAATTCGTGGCATTTATTTGCTGTGATTTTTTTTAACATTTATTTGAACGTGTAATATGAATGTTTTGAAATATATATTAAATATAGGAAATTGTGGATGTTTAAGAAAATTTGAAATAAGAATGATTTAAATTTAGTAAGGCTATGCATGTGTTTGAAATTTGATTTTTTCAAATTTAGTTGAAATGTCAATTTTGAAATTTACTTGGAATTTTAGAATGTTTCAAATTTAGATATAATGATCGAATGATTATAGATATTTTGTAGAGATCCTTAATTTTTATAATTTAGTGCCAGGGTTAGTTGAATTCTGAACGCACGAAACTTGGAAGATTATGTTTTTCAAGAAACATAACCTGAAAATATATCTTCATCGGATGAAGACATAAGGAGATTTATGAAAATATGTTGTGCTCCATTGCATATTTAGAAGGATTGTGCTTTTTATGCCGACAGGTAAATTATGAATGCAAGTGTGGCGACTTTAATTTACATAATCCAACGAATTTTTAGTAATGTGGGATAGTTTTGGTAGAAAATGCAATTCACGATAGGCTACATAACTTATTGCTATATATAATATCGAGTGTAAAGAAGACTTTGAGTATGAATATGTACCTTGAACCGGCTACTTGACAGAACACTAGACAGACAGACAGATGGATATGCTGTCATTAACGAAGTTTTGTTAAAAAATATTCGCTAATGCTTTAAGTTTTAAATGAAATTCAAGCTTTCAGTTATTGCATGTGCTGTAGACGCTAGTTTATAGCGTGTAACTGTTGATAATGATTGTATATAGTGGGGCTCTAGTAAACTGTTTCATTATTTATTGCTCATCTTATCAACGTTGCTTCGTCTTTGTTGAAAGCGCGTCGATAAAAAGTTTGTAACATTTAGGGATAGAATTAAAGATGATAAAAGAAATAAATTCTTAGTTTAACGATCATTTCTTACTGGACCGCGGTGATAAACTTGAATTAAACTTCTAGATATCAATCAAAATCGACTGGTAGTTTTAAAGACAACATTTTATCCCCAGCAATCTACAATTCAAGAATCAACGAATGAAACAATTGATTTAATATCCGTTAATTTTGGTTTTGAATTTGTCTGTTTTTTCATTACTTCAATGTATTTATTCTACTGTTCAGTATTATTATTTCTCTGTTTGTTTTCTTTCATTAATTCAAAGTCTCAAGTAGTATTTAGCTATCGTTAATCATTAGTGTTAAGTAGTTTTTTTTTATAGAAAAGACTGTAGTTAGCTAAATGGATATAATTGAAATATTCGCAATTTTGAGTCTGTCGATCGTACCTAATATTTTTAGGCCATCATCTTCCGGCGACCAAACATCAAATTGAATGGTCATATTGTTTTGCTTTATTATATCGGGTCTCGTTAGCCGCTCAATGTTATTTTACGTTTTTCTTACGAAAAGTTCACAAGTTAATGATAGGTGAGGGGAGGGATGAGGGATAGCTTGTATTTGTAGAGTGGGGGAAGCGAAAAGAATTCACAGAATGTCTGCTACAGCCAGTGCGCCGCCATTGTGGTTGTCTATAAATGAATGACATCGTTGTATGTAATGTTTACAGAAAACCGAGTCAATAGATTCACGTCTTACCAGTATAATTATTATAAACAGATCATTTTGGACCTTTTCAACAGTTTGACTCTGCGTTTGACTCTTTCGTGTTGAAGAAGCTTCGACTGTTTGCCTCTCAGATGCGAAATTGTGGCATAACATTTAAAAAATAAATTATTAAGTACTTTAACCCTGACTTTAATTGAATTTCATTAGGCATGTTAACAAGCCCAATGAAATTCAATTAAAGTCAGTGTTAAAGTGCTTAATATTTTAGTTTTTTAAGTGTTGTGCCACAATTTCGCATCTGAGAGGCAAACAGTCGAGGCTTCTTTCACGATTTATTGCATAAATTGATGTAAGCTTAGCGATTATTATAATTAACTTTATATTTCCACCATCATTCTCTCGGTGCTTGTTCAAATACCTCATTCACCTTCTCCTAATTCTTAACTCTGGGCGCCAAAACGATAACTGCGCTTTTAGTATTGAAACCTAATTACATATTGTGCATTTAGGCTACGTTAGTTTTTAAATGATCTTCAAAATGATCTAAAATTAAGGTTGTTCCTGTTATCGACCGTCTGTTATTACCTCGGGCTCCGTAGGAAGTTACTGATAGGAACCCTGCCAGGAGATTAAGCTGATCTCTTTCAATAACAATAAGTCTCCATTTCCAGCTGATTCCATCCAAACTGGAGAAATTTTGTCTGCCTGAAGGGAGTTACGTAAATGATGTTTTCAAATATAACTTTTTATTTTTATATTTTAAGATATAAATTCGAATTGATAATTAATAATGAGCGGCAATGATATCCAGTAAAGGGTCTTGAAACATGTAGCATGGCAGTCAGGTATTGACGTAAATATTATATACATGTATTTACCGAATTTTTATCGGTAATTTACTAGTAAATAATACCAAGTTATATTTACCTAATTAAAAAAGGTAAAAGCGAATAAAAATTAAAAATTCAGTGTGTCAAATCAAATGTGCATTTGAAATGTGCGCATTGACGACGACTAGTATAATTCTAACATACACTTCATCACCACCAAGTGGTAACCACTGCAGGAAGAAATAAGCTATTGTTGTTAGGCCCAAGTCACCATCATTTACAGCCGAAGTTTGGGCTTGTAGCACCCCCATCATCTAGGACTGTCCACTCAGAGCACCTCCACCTAGGGGCACTCTATCCAATTGGAACCCCACCCCAAGGATACACCCATCCCGGTATACCCCGTAAACCCTGGTACCCCTGTTCCCCCAGGGCACCACTCTGGACCATTCACCATCAACTCACCATAAGGCCATGATGACCCTGGAACAGCCAGCCAAACACATCTCACATCTAACTCATATCGACACAATACATGCTTCGGTATACTTGGAGAAGGGCTTTTCACCACGAAGCGCTCCGTCGCAGCGACCACCATACTTAATTATTTCCTAATTATCTATCCGAAGCTCGCACCGCCGACCAGGGACGAGACGCCTCGAGGTCAGCGGTCAAGCAGAGGAGGGATTGACCGAGGTATGTCCCGCCTTTGCCGTAAGAGAGCTTTGCGGACACGTGTTATCGTCTCAGTGAACTGATGACGAGTGTGACAAGCACTCAGGAACGCTCCTCTTATGTTGCCTCAGAAGAGTCGGTCCTATGATTGTAGAACGGGTTAATTAATGGGTTAATTAATTAGTTAGGGTTATGCTAAGTAATTGTTCGTTTGATTTAACCGCCTAACAGAATTAACCGAAGTAAAAAGTGCGTTTGATTTCTACAATCGTGAAAGGTTACTGATGAACTGATAGTCAATTTATAATAACCGATAGTTAATTCCTAATTTTGAGTTACATGCAATTTTGCTAATTCGGGCCGTAAAGGTTAAAGGTGAATTTAGTCAGTTTCATCTCAGATTAGAAGATCATCGTTTGAAACCATTTGAATCTGATTTAAATATAGCGAAACATTTTCCAACTTTAGCATTTCAGTATTGGAGACTTTCCAGTGTTCTTAAAGAGAATTATTTAGGTTACAATATCTTGGGAAATTTAATGTTTCATAATTTGACTTAAGACATTTCCTCTGTCTCTCTTCAGTGCACTACCAAGTGGCAGGTTCAAGGTACATATTCATACTCAAAGTCTGTTTTCTCGCTCCATAAGAGCACTCCTTTGATCAACAAGTTAATCCCTTCACAAAGTCTATGCCTTATCCATTCCTTATGTAGCCTATATCTTGGGAAAAGTATGGCTTCTGATGTGGTTTCCCGTTGCCTTCCTCAGATGAATTAACTACCGTTTAATCCTGGGGGAAAATATTTCGTGGATTTTATTGATATTTCTTAAGATACTATAATTTGAAACTCTGCGTAACAAGCTATAAGATCTTGATTTTAAATAATAAATTTGTTAATTGTCATTGGCTGCTGACTGTCTACTTTTGAACTCTTGCTATATACTTATTATTTATTTGTAAGCTCAATGCTTAATTTATCTGAAGTAAGCGTTCTATTGGACATTTCGGAGAAATTAGGCTTTCTAATCTGCTTACCAATGTCGAGCAGTTAATCTCTTTCTTTTACTTTCAAACGTATCTAGTCTAGACTACGTTTTTTTGTTAGTTTTTTTATTTGTCATCTGGGTAATATTCGATACTGTTATGCATGCTGTCAGCTGGTGATTATTTCAGCAAAGTTTTCATTCTGTCATCTGGTGATTATTTCAGTAAAGTAGTTCTTTCTGTCATCTGGTGATTTTTTCAGTGCAGTTGAACTTTCTGTCATCTGGTGATTATTTCAGTAAAGTTGTACTTCTATCGGATGTATATAAAGCTAATTTTACTATATATAGATTACAATAATTTATTTCTTTGGCGTGATGGTTAGTTGAGGAACTGTTGATTCAAGCGTATATGTCATTAGTATAGTTAAAAAATAACAGTTAAAATTGTAAATGAAATCATGAGTAGATCGTAGTTTAATGGCTTTTCATAATACTTGAATTTACTTGAATTTAATTATGCGAGTTACTGAGGTTTAGAGATCTCTGCTAGTTAACTATTCACCACTAAACTTTTATCTGACCGGTCCACTGGGCCTGTGCCAATGCTTGCATGGTAATTCTGGGCTGCGTCTAATTAACAATCTGTTTACACTGACAAAACAATTGCTGACCCACTTGCCATGTCGTGCATGTATGCGAATTATGATGTAAAAAAGCTACACTTATAGGCAATATACTTATGAAGTTATTATCTAATTCAGTTGAAATTACTCTAAATATTTTATAATTATTGTGTTACTAAGCTTTCCTATAGTAAATCGGTTTGATTGGTTCAAAGTTCTTAATCAATGATTCAATTATTGTAAGCCGTTTTTTGAAAGTGATTGTAAACTGTGCAATTACCGCTATTAGAGCCGTTTAAACAGAAGCCCTGCACTGGTAACTTGTTGTTGCTGCGGTTATTAGGTTTTGAATATTTTGATTTAATCTCACCAGTAACCTGGACATAAACTTTTAAATCGTTGTTCTCAATTTTATGATGTGCCTAACTGCTGTTATTTTAAAGCATAATTTTTCTAACTTAGGCGAATTCCATAACGGCGTTAACATTAGTAAGATTTTATCTTTAGCGTTCCACTACAATGAATTTATAGATATCGGAGTCTGATTGTACCCTTTTTATAAGTTTAACTTTTGTAGTACTGCCATAAAATGTTTGAATTTAAGAATCGATCGATCGGTTATTTGCGAATTGTTTTTTATATTTCTGCTTTGTTCTCAAAAAATGTGATTAAATCTGTAATTAATTAACGTAGAATTTGTAATTCCATTAACATAGCATTTTAATATTACTTAAATTTAGTAATAATCCAAAATTCGACTAATTACACTATTAAATCTTCCTATCTTTAGCCTTATCTGGCATAAAAGTCTTTTCCTACTTTTTGGATTGTAAAATTGTCTTAGGGGATTGAGCATTAAACAGTAGGACTGAGATTTAGTTTTCTATCGGGTCCTTTAGACGGAGTTCTAGGATAAACTACCTCTACCGACTCATCTTGCTGCCTTGATGTTTTTCCTACACGCTTACTGAAATCCTGTATTGATGTTTTAGTTGCTCCTATTACTTACTTAATCAACCTCTCACTCTCAGAAGGTATCTTCCCGACCTCCTTCAAACAAGCAGTTGTATCTCCTTTGCTAAAAAAGCCTTCTCTACCAAAAGATGATCTTTCCAGTTACCGTCCTATTTCCAATCTTCACTTCATCTCTAAACTTCTTGAAAAGGTAATTTATACCCGTTTATGCACTCATCTTGATTCTTTCCTTCTCTCTCTCATTATCAATCTGCCTATAGAAAACTCCATTCTACTGAAACCGCTCTTCTTCGTATACATAATGATCTTAGCTTGGCCATGAGTAGTAAACAGGTTTCTGCCTTGGTTCATCTAGATCTCTCTGCTGCCTTTGATACAATTGACCATGGCATCCTAATAAATAGGCTTAAATCTTGTTTTGGCATATCTGATTTTGCTTTTTCCCTTCTCACATCATATCCCTCATGTCGCACACAATCTGTTGTTATTGGTCAAAATCGCTCTTCTGAACTACCCCTCCTACGCGATGTTCCTCAAGGTTCAGTGTTAGGTCCATTGCTCTTCTCTTTATATATCACTCCTCTTAGCTACCTGCTTGCTCAGTCCTCCATAAATTTTCATTTCTATGCAGACGACACACAACTATATATTTCCTTTTCTAATCATGATTCTGATCAAAAACTGGCTCATCTCTCCTCCATTCTAGACAAGGTTTATTCCTGGTTTTGTGCTAACCGTCTTGCTGTTAATCCTTCCAAGACTGAATACCTTTGAATTGGCACACCTTTGCAAAGAAGTAAAATTACCTATAGCTCTGTTAATTTTCAGAATCTTGCTCTTTCGCCTTCTCGATCCGCCAAAAACCTTGGAGTCATATTTGATGAAAACCTTGACTTTAAATCCCATATCTCTTCTGTTTGTCGCGCTTCTTTCTTTCAGATTCGTCAGATTAGGCAAATACGTCCATCCCTTACTAGAAATTCAGCCACTATCCTTGCTAATTCTATAGTTCATTCAAGCTCGACTACTGAAATTCATTATTACATGGGTTGCCTACTTCTTCTCTCAGTCGTTTGCAGCACGTCCAAAATTCTCTTGCTAGTGTTGTTTGTAAGTCCTCTCGACTTCAATTTCGCTCTCTTTCTCTACTTCGCAGTCTTCATTGGCTCCCTGTTAATCAACGCATAAAATATAAAATAGCTCTATTAACTTTCAAAACTCTGCGATTTGGCAAGCCTTCTTACTTATCTGAAATTCTTCTTCCCTACCGTCCTCACGTGCACTTCGCTCCACCGATGCCAATCTTCTCTCAGTTCCAAATATTCTCACGTCATTGGGCAGACGTTCGTTTTCTTACGCAGCACCCACAATCTGGAACTCTTTACCTGCTAATCTTCGCTCTTGTTTTTCTCTTTCAACATTCTTTAGCAAGCTTAAAACTTACCTTTTCCCACCATAGACATAATCAATCTACCTTGACCATTTTTTGATCACCGGACTGGCTTTCGTTTAGGACCTTACTTCTCCTCAGCACATTTCTTTCGCAGATTGGTCGGGGTGAATTAATCCGTAGTGATGTGTGCTGTTGGGGACGTCCCTGACATCATCCCTGGATGAGGAAACGGACGTTAAACCTTTATTATTATTATTATTATTATTATTATTATTATTTTTTTTTTTAAATTACCCCGGTGTAAGAACCTGGGGTTTGATAAAAACGATTCGAGCAATACGTGCTGAATCGCCGCCCGGCTACTCGAGGTCATCAATCGGCTTAAAAGAATTGTTGAAGCAGACTGCATTAAATCTTTGCAAAGTCATGGAAAGCCTTTGCCAAAGAAAAGATGTCTCTCGCTTATCGCCGGTTTGCTCTGCAATAAGTCTGCCTATGCCATTAATAAAGTCAACTCCTTCGGGAGTTGACTTTATTTATTATTATTGAGTTTATTATTATTATTATTATTATTATTATAAACATTATGTTACTTGTAGTTTGAAGCCAAGCAATCATAGGTAGATAGTGGCTGGACTATTATTATAGTAGAGTAAATCTTGGTAAGCATTTAATTGATATTTACTCGTAAGAGGCCAGCACTTGCACGGTCAGTCACTGTGACGGATTGATTGAATTCATTAATGAATTGCTAGGTTGATAGAGTCTACTGTATAAACTAAGCTCGTAGCTTCTGTCTGAGCGGATTTATGGGGTGGAGGAACCTGATCTCCCTTGTTCTTAAATTTCTTATAAAACAGAGTTTGTTGACCTTATGACTCCTGTTATCATTGGCTTACACTGCCCCGGTTGTAGTGAGCAGGATGGTAAGACCTGAAATTTTCTCCTTCTTCCCTTTCTCATCCTTACCTCCGCTGGTGTTTTCTCTTCTGTAGCGCCAGTATATAGAGAGAAGAGATGAATTGCGGCCTATCTGGCTTTTGTCTCGTTGTGTTACTGAAGTTGCTTTAAGGTCTATATGAGGTTTAGTTTATGTACTATTGAAGCGAGTAAAAAATGAATAAAAAGGAAACATTTGCAGAGTTTGCAGAAATGAGAATGTTTCGGCTGTGTAGTAAAACTAGGAAGGTCAGAGTGGAAAATGAATATGCGAGGATGAATTTGAGTGTTGATGGGGTTAGGGATAGGTTGGCTCAGATTGAGATGGTATCGGCATATTGTGAGATAGGAAGATGAGGATGAATAAAGAGAGGTTGGAGTGAAGAACTAGATGTTAAGATAGAGAGAGGTAGATCACAGCTTTGTTAAGATAGAGAGAGGTAGACCACAGCTGATGTGGGATGCGGTGATTAAGAAGGACATGAAAAATAGGGGATTGACCCTTAGTAAAAATATACTATACTGTATAGTTTACTATACAAAAACTACAGTATACTGTACATAGTTTATTATGGTAATTTATAGTTATATTGTAGTATACTATAGTTACTCTATAATAGGCCTACTATAGAATACCATAGTATACTATAGTTTAAGAAAGCATACTATAGAGTCTATTATAAAGTATTATATATATATAGAATATTATAGTAAACTATATAGTAATATTGTAGTATACTATAGTTACTTTATAATTTACTATAGTATTCTCTAGTATAAGAAAGGAAACTATAGTGTACTACAGTGATTACAATAAAGTACTGTAGAATATTATAATAAACTATAATGATATTATAGCCTGTCTTCGTAGAGCAACAGTTCAACAGTTCGTGAACAGGATATGCAGTTTGCACTTTGCACTTTGAAAATTTGATAATCTAATAATCTTATCTGCAATAAGCTAGTATTTCCTTACGTAGTCTAGTCTGTTAGCTAAATTAACACTAAAATGGGGCTATTGTTCAGTTGCCGTACCTGAAAATAGCTTCGTAAACGTTTAAAAGAATAAATTAAAATTAATAAACTAATAAACTAATAAAGCTAATAAACAGAAGTTTCATGGAGTAGTTTTAGAAGTGGTGATGTCAGCGCCAATGAGAAAGTTCCTTTCTACAAGCCGCCAGGATGTGGAGGAATCGCAGTCTGAGCTCAGGTCTCAGTCCTCACAGGTTGACCTTGACTTGTATTGACCTTGATACTTGTGTAGCTTTCTCAGTCCTCACAGGTTGACCTTGACACTTGTGTATCTTTCTCGGTTCTCACAGGTTGACCTTGACACTTGTGTACCTTTCTTAGTCCTCACAAGTTGACCTTGTACCTTTCTTAGTCCTCAAAGGTTGACCTTGACACTTGTGTACCTTTCTCAGTCTTCACAGGTTGACCTTGACACTTGTGTACCTTTCTCAGTCCTAAAAGGTTGACCTAGACCTCGAGGGTGTACCTTTCTTAAGGGTGTACCTTCTTTCTTTCTAGCGGGTTGAACTTGACACTTTTGTATCTTCACAGTCCTCACACGTTGAACTTGAAACTTGTATATCTTTCTCACTCCTCACATGTTGACCTTGACACTTGTGTATCTTTCTCAGTCGTCACAGGTAGACCTTGACACTTGTGTATCTTTCTTAGTCCTCACAGGTTGACCTTGACACTTGTGTATCTTTCTTAGTCCTCAAAGGTTGACCTTGACACTTATGTATTTTTCTCAGTCGTCACAGGTTGACCTTGACACTTGTGTATCTTTCTTAGTCCTCAAAGGTTGACCTTGACACTTGTGTATCTTTCTCAGTCGTCACAGGTAGACCTTGACACTTGTGTATCTTTCTTAGTCCTCACAGGTGACCTTGACACTTGTGTATCTTTCTTAGTCCTCACAGGTGGACCTTGACACGTGTGTATCATTAAAAAAACGCTCAACTTTTCTGTTTCTAATAAATTAAATCTACTAGATATACTGATGGTAAATGATTGATTAGATCATTCTATTGATTAATTATTGTTTCGTTGGTTAACTGATCGATCGAATAATTTCTCGATTAATTAACAGGTTGATTGATCGATCGATTAACTAATTCACTAATAGATTGAGTCATTACAGTTACATGAGTACTGACTGACTGACTGACTGACGGACTCTGGTACTGGCTGTCTGGATGATTGATCAATGGAATAATTATTGATCGATGGTGTCAAGGTAGAAGTAGAGATAATAGTAATGATTCCAATATACTCCACAATGACCTTTGTACTTTACTAGCACAGGGCAAGTTTCTTACCCTGCAGGCCTATTGTGCCGTGCCTGGGTCTGTGGCTGGAGGGAACACAAGTGTTTGGACTTGGACAGTTGGCCGCAAGCGAGGAGCTTTGAAGTTGATTGTTGATAAACTTTAGTTTAAGATTTAAGATAAATCTTATTAGACTTTATATTTTCGCTAGTGACTATTTTGTTACAGTGTACATTTGTTTTGACTCGGTATCGATCCACATGAGATAATAAGGTTATATCTGATTGTATGGATTAAAATTTCACATGTTGTATGTTAAGAAAGGCCTAGGAAGTGTTAGACTCTTTTAGAGGGGGAAGTACTATGGAAAGGTAACCCCTGAGTTGTGTTTATTGTGGTTTATTAGAAACTGCCAATGAAGATAACAGGACGTTAAACGGCCATAGGGAACTGAGGGTTCTAGGGTCGTGTGTTGCTGATAGTTACTTTGAGAAGGCCAGAAGTTGAGTTGGGGATTTTGAACTCAAGGAAGTTGTGATAGACTTGTGTCATTTCATTAAGAGAGGATTCTACGATTAGATGCTGTAGTCATTAGGTATATTCTTATGGAAGAGCTAAGGACGTTGAATAGGAACTAGTTTGCCTTTATGTTCTTGTGAGATAGTATTTGGTGACGAGTGTTGCGATTTCTCCATAACTAAGTACTCCTCAACCTTTTTGCAGTCTGGTATTTAATTAGTAGTATTTTCGGTTCTTTCATTTTAGTTTGTATATTATTAAGTTATTTTCAACTCTATTATTAATATTGGATTATTAGATTTAATTCCGTTATTTGCCATATAAGGACAATTTTCAGTTTCTTGTAATATATTATTTTCTTATATTGTGTTTGAGTAAAATAAAATATAATTGAAGTGAAATAAATACACTTCATTTATAATACATTACGTATGTGTCTGTTAATTTAACTGTAATTAGAAATTACAAATGGAAAGTAGTTATCTACTATTATAGATCATTAACTTTAAGTTTAGAGTTTTAGAATTTATGAAACTGGTCCAGGCTAGGGTTCACCCTTAGAACCCTTCACTGACAGATGGATTAAATAATTTACTGATTGTTTGATTAATCGATTAATTGATCGTTGCAGGATGATGACGAAGAGTGTCTCGGATTCGCGAGTTTGCAGGATCAAATCCAAAGGAAGGCGATAAAAAGAGGCTTTGATCTGACTATAATGGTTGTAGGGGAGACAGGGTTGGGTAAATCAACGCTTATAACATCCATGTTCTTTGGGAATGATCTTTATCAGGACCGGACTGTACCCACTGCTCTAGGTAATCCTAAATCCATTAGTAAACGATACATCAATCAATCAATTAACAAACACTAAGAATTTTAATGTGTTTTAAGGCTTCTCAAAGAAGCGTGAGAGGCTAAGTTTAGCCTTTGCTTCAGTACATAAGTGTACTTTAATTTAATTAAAATTTTATCAATTCATCACAACATACGGAATTAGAATTTAGACACAGACGGAAAGGTACATTACAAAGTGGCATGCATATGTGAAGCGGTTATAAAGACTAAAAGATTTGCACTTAAATATTCCGCAATTATTTGAAAATATAAGTAACCAATAATGATTGCTATTTTTCTGTACTGTTCCGGTTGGGCTTGGGATCCATATACTCGTAAGGCAAGATTGCTATCCACTAGACCATCAGCCAATACGTCTATACTATGTGGATACCACTTTACTGTCAGAATACTATCTTGTACGAACTTCCGTATTTAGTCATCTATCATCAATCAATGTACATTTAATCCTGCATCAGAGTTAACTGATCATTTATGATGATATCTAACACTTTTGTTACCTCTTGTTTTAGCCGTTATAAGCAGTATAGTCAGTAATTGATGTTGTCATTCCTATGAACGCCTTAGATGTTGCCTTCTGGGAAGCTCACCCAGGGATCGATCCCATGATGACTGGAACAGCCTGACGCGCTACTCACTGAACTGTTATTGGTTCTTCACTAATCAGCTTATGTTGTTTGTTGTTGAGCTGTATAAACTGTTCCACATGGACACTTCTCTAAGTGAACGTGGTAATAATTTGCAATAGTCCATCAATGTTCCTATGTCAATGCACTTGTTGAAAGTTGTGGAGAGAAAACAAAGATCTGATCTATGTTGACTTTCATATTAACATCATACTTGAGTGTAGAAAAATTATATTAATTAGCAGATTCATTTACTTGTAGACAAGCTATTGTTAACTAGTGTATGTGCACTGATTTTCAGAGCGCTTGAAGAAGACGGTGCAGATAGAAAAGCGCCATCTGGAGATAGAGGAAAGGGGCGTTAAACTGAGAGTTACTGTCGTAGACACTCCAGGCTTCAACGACTCCCTCAATTCTGATAAATGGTGGGTTGTTTGGTTGTTGGTGTTGTTATTTTGTTGTTGATATTATGTATCGCACTGGATGCGTGCTGCGTTGGTTGAATCCTTCATCCACCGGATAATGGATTGATCCCTAGCTCACCATAGTGTAATGGATTGATCCCTAGCTCACCATAGTGTAATGGATTGATCCCTAGCTCATCATAGTGTAATGGATTGATCCCTAGCTCATCATAGTGTAATGGATTGATCCTAGCTCATCATAGTGTAATGGATTGATCCCTAGCTCAACATAGTGTATTGGATTGATCCCTAGCTCATCATAGTGTAATGGATTGATTCCTAGCTCATCATAGTGTATTGGATTGATCTCTAGCTCATCATAGTGTATTGGATTGATCCCTAGCTCATCGTAGTGTAATGGATTGATCCCTAGCTCATCATAGTGTATTAGATTGATCCCTAGCTCATCATAGTGTAATGGATTGATCCCTAGCTCAACACAGTGTATTGGATTGCTCCCTAGCTCATCATAGTGTAATGGACGCCTGATTCTATATCGACAATCCAAAGATAGGTACACGTAATGTTTAATGTTTAATAGGATATACATGTATTATGCTAAGTCATCTCTGTACTTTACAACAGTTACGCTAAAAATAAGCAATATACAATAAAATTCACGCAGTAAAAATCACTACAATATCAAGTAACTATCATATGTAAACAGGATTACTATCATATGTAAACAGGATTACTATCATATGTAAACAGGATTACTATCATATGGAAACAAATTGGGTAAACAGGATTGTATTGTCAGGGAATGACGTCCCTGCTCAGTAAATGTTAGTCGAAGCTGTGGAAGGCATAGGGGGCCCACCTCGTCATAAGCAGAATCTCCCAGGAGTATTGGTATATCAAAAGGAATGTTAGGTGATTTGAAGATCCACTCGTATGTGGACATGAAGAGGACAGCGGAAGATACAGAAAAGTGGAGGAGCTATATACCATTGACCTGCCAGTGGGCAGTGCACTAAGAGAGCTCGTATGTAACATAGCTTAAATATCGTAATCTGAGAGATTTATCTGTGAGCAGAATTTACATGGAATGATCTAGCTATCTAATGTATGACATTATGTTGGGAACGCCTTTTGACACAGTGTTAGTCGCTCGTACAGTGTGCTCGAGATCGCGAGTGAGGTAAAAAGAACATAAAAACTCCGTTGTGTACTCTTGTGAGTGTCAGGCCGAAGGATAGCTGACCTAAGTTTCCATTTAGTATCTAGACCCCTTTGTGCCGACCATATAGAATAGGACCTAATGGATGGTAATAAAGGAAAACAGGAAAATTAACTTATTAATCGACATTAACTTATGGACGTACATCTAGTAGCGATATGTATTATAGAACGAGTACTATGAGTATTATAACTTAGTATTATTTATAAAATAGTATTGGTAGTCTGGTAATATTCTTTATTTTTAGTGTTGTTTTAATTTTTAGTTATTAAGTAGTTTATATGTTGTTTGGATGGATGAGATGGATGTTAAATTAGAGAAGTAGACCTCAACTGATGTGGGATACTGGGAATAAAAGATATATGAAAAACAGGGATTGATGATATGGTATGGGACAGAGAGGAGTGGAGAAAGTCTATTCGAATCCAGACCCTAGCTAAACTGAGACTCGGGGAATGTGATTATGATGATGATGGTGATGGTAGAGGTGGAGATGATGATGATGCTATAATGCTTAGTAATCGTTGACTTTTTTGGCGCTTCAGTAGCAGCCGGCGCGAATTTAAAAATAACCTCCAACACCCTGGGGATTATTTACATTCAAAGTGGTCGAAACTCGGTCTTCCAAAGTGGTCGCCCACAAAGTACTAACCGCACGCAAAATGGCTTTACTTCATTCAATTAACGCGCAGCTTAACCGAGTGCTCTAAATCCCCTCCCCTTCCTTAAGTCGTCTAAAGCTGATGTCATTTTACTTATGAAATTGTTATGACATAACAGTAACAAGCCGGTGGTGGAGTATATAGACTCTCAGATGGAGCAGTACTTGAAGGACGAGAGTGGATTAAACAGACGTAACATCAAAGATAACAGAGTTCACGCTTGTCTCTATTTCATCTCTCCCTATGGTCGAGGGTAAGGATGCCTTCATGTTAGTCCGTTAAACTTCTCCACTTCCTCTCTCCCCATTTAGCCTTGATGGGCATACGTCAGAGCCGTTGGGCCTGTATGTCTTTCTTTCACGTCGCTTTTGCATTATATATTGTGTCTTTGTGATTTCGTGAAAATAAGATATATCTATCTATCTACATGTATCTATCTATGGTTGCGGGTAAGTTTGCCTTCGGGTTAGCCCGGTAATCGTCGCTTGACCATCCGTAATGATGTCGTAGTCGTCTAAAGTTGATATCATTTCACTTTTAAGCTTATACGGCTTAAAGTTTTTAATGCAACCATCAATATTTTATCCTAATTATTTTTACAATCTCTGTGATTGTATGTTGCTCATCTATATTTTACTGACTTGTTGTCAATGTTTAATACCTCCATTGGTGGTGGAAGCGCACTGCTTCAATTTGATATCATTTGTCGTTTAATTTCTATCATCTATCGTTATCGTAATGTATTTAACTAGCATTTCTGTTCAAATCGTATATACCTTCTTAGCCTTCTCGTACGATGAAAAAGCCTAAATTTTAGATCTTGTAGTTACACGGTTTGAAAAATGTATACATGTACTTAAAAGCTCATCTGCCATTCATTTTCATCCAAATCGCTTAGAATAGGCATATATGTCATAGTCATCATCATCATCATCATCATCATCTTCTTCTTCTTCTTCTTCTTCTTCCCTTGAATTCCAGTTAAGCTAGGGTCGGGATAAATATTACCAGTCGTTTCCTAATAGTAGGCAGCTCTATCAATCCCTTAACAGAAGCTAGTGATAAATATCTCTCATTTCAGAGTTTCTGAAGTCTGGCCATATTAACTCTGACTTTTTGGTTCACTACTTTTCACTTCAGGATATTGCAGCGATTCTGTGATAAGGCTGCTTGTAGATTTAAACTTTCTAAATTGATTGATTGAAAATGTGCTGGTACAGATTACGGCAAGTTGATGTAGAGTTCATGAAGTGCATTCACGACAAAGTCAACATAATTCCAGTGATAGCCAAAGCTGATACTCTTACTCCATCTGAGATACAACGGCTGAAGGCAACGGTAACTAATACATGTTCTCTTATAGCCTAAAGAGTTGAGCCTAATTTATTGTCTGTTTTCTGTCTTATCAAAAGCGTGTGCACGACTAGTCGAGTCCTGGATTTGAATCCATGACCTGCTGATCCGTAGTCAGATATTTAACCGTTCATGTTACGGGTTAATTTCACCACTGTTGTTTTGAACTTTTTATATATCCTATTGTTTTGCTTTATCTATACTACTGCTGTTTTTCTATACACACTTTGTTCAGATTAACTAAACTTAACTCTGTCCACAGGTGTCTATGACTCTGTGTTGATATTTCTGCTAAGTGGAGGAGATGTTTATTGTAGGCCTACTTGTTAGATAGTGCTCTTCTGAAACGAAGTTAAGCAACGTCGGGCTCGGTTAGTACTTAGACGGTCGACCGCTTTAAACGACAGAGTCCTGGCAGCTTTGAATAAAAATATCCTTGGTGTTGGAAGGTTATTCTTACATCTGCGATAGTGCTATCTAATGCAATAGTGCTATCTAAAAGCTGCGGCTAATAATAATCGTATGGAGTGAAAAAGGGAATAAAATAAAATAACAAAAACACTGTAGCACACGCAGTAGGTCTTGTGTGTAATGGAACAAATAAATTATTAAAAAGATTTTTTATCAAAATTGCTTTGTGTTATGTGCTAGAATTACTGATTCTCTGAATATTAAATTCATATCTTGTATTATTTACTATATAAATTAGTTGATAGATGAATACGGCAATGAAACGATCGATCGATCGATTGATTGATCGATCAATTGATCGATCGATTGATTTTGATAAGGTATTGGCGGAGATAAAGAGGCAGAAGATACAGATCTACGAGATACCACAGAGCGACAGTGACGACGAGGAAGAGACGTCTACTAGAGATACTGAGCTCAGGGTCTGTCTTTATCCTCAAACTTAACGTTTAATTTAATCGTTAACGATGAAGGAATTTTAACGATAAAAATATTTTTAGAGATAAATCTAAAATCTTGTTTTGCTTACTTAACTTAAAGCACTGTTGTCGTAGGTTTTTAAGCAAAAACTTTAGTGTTTCTTCTATCTCCTTCTTTCTTTGTCTACTGCTGTTGTCAGCTCGATAGGGTACTTCAGTGTCCTCGCTGATGGCCGTAGTCAGAAAAGTTTATTTTCTGCTTGATGCTACATATGTTGATTCACACTTTGAACTGTTGATTTGTCTGCTTTCATAATTGTTTGTTGGTGTTTTAGGGCTTTAAATAAATATATGTACTACTACTTTTCAGGCTCATAACATAAACAACCGACACATGTTAAAAATATTGGACAAGTTAAATATAAGACTGTTTCTAGTCGTATGTCTAGCGATTTTGGAATTAAATTTTGTGATAATGGTAGGGTTGGTCTATATTCAGCTGTAAGCTTTTGCTGTTTGATTTTGCACAAATCATTCGCTAATCACGATCGAACACAGTAGGTACATGTGTACTGTGCATATTTATAGGGAAAAACCTCTTACATTTACTGGCATAGCAATACATAGACGTTTTTAAAGGAGACATATATGTATTCGATAGAATACTAAAGCTGTCTCTATGGAATACACTGTGTTATCGTTCACTGTATCATCGAGTAGAATACAATAATGTGTACATATTTATATGTGTATATATTTGATGAACTTCATATACACACTGTATTCTATATAATTCATATATGCACCAATATAATACTTATATCGTTATTGAGTTGATTGTTGTCTATTATATACAGAATGCGATGCCGTTTGCAGTAATAGGGAGCAACACAACGGTAGAGGTGAATGGAAGAAAGGTCAAAGGTCGTGTCTACCCGTGGGGCATTGTTGAGGGTTTGTATGTTGTCTGAGTGTTTTAGTATCTGTGTGTTCTGGAAGTTATGTCGACATGTTAATGAGATCAACCGGGGATATTGTTGATCGATTCAATTGATATAA
Source organism: Enchytraeus crypticus (assembly GCA_905160935.1). Classification (NCBI taxonomy): domain Eukaryota; kingdom Metazoa; phylum Annelida; class Clitellata; order Enchytraeida; family Enchytraeidae; genus Enchytraeus; species Enchytraeus crypticus. The sequence continues at coordinate 45,104 of CAJHZI010000499.1, read as the reverse complement.
ATATGTAAGTAAAATTATTACTGTAATTTAGACCAAGTTTGTTAATTGAAATACGAATCCAGAATCTATCTTGGGTAGTGCAGTAAGGAGATGGATAGAGAGAGAGAGAGAGAGAGAGAGAGAGACAGACAGACAGACAGACAGACAGACAGAGAAACAGAGAGACAGAGAGAATGGAAGACTGACCATTATTAAAAATTAAGGCTTTTAAGTGTATAGTGTATTCTATATGTGTAATACAATTCAAATTTCAGCGACTAACTTTTATTTTACATAATATACAAGAGTTGGTACAGACAGACTGTTAATGAATGCATTAAGAACATTCTAGGGGGATGTAAAACTAAAAGAGGTCATAGTGGGAAAAATGTAGGGAAAGAGGCGCAGAGGCAGACAGAGATTAAAGATGTTAGATGATTTAAAGGTCCACTTGTATGCGGTCAGGAAGAGGAAACTGAAAACGGATATGAGTGAAGGCGTTATATGCATGGACCTGCAAGTAGGCAGTGCACTAAGAGCGAGAGACAGTGGTAAAATAAGTAAAGGGAAATTGGGAATTATATATAGGCAGAAGTGCCATCGTTTACTATTTGTGGGCAGTAATTTAAAAACTTATTTCCTAAATCTACATGTATAATTGATCCAATTTCTGAGACTTCTCTGTACATTTATATCAATATTATTTCTCAAGTTATTTCTTATTTCTTCAGCACAGGCAGTTGTCAGATCCAAGGCATAAAATTCAACATACCCTTTTAATTTATCAGTATGGATTAAATCATATCGACTAATCAAACAAGTCATTACATCTTATAGATATTCTGACTCATAGTTTTGAATGATCTTAATTATTAATCTGTAGCTACATGAAATATTACATTAATTCAATAAATGATATGTTAATGTTATTGCAGTTGAGAATCCGAAGCATTCAGACTTTATCAAGTTACGACAATTTTTGTTGAGGTCGGTGAATTTATAGCTATACTAACGCTTAGCTGGTCGTGTTTAACTCTTATTAGCAGGTCGTGTTTAACTCTTAGCTGGTCGCTAATTCTTAGCGGCTCGCGTTTACAGGGTTGTTTGGATAAAAGCTGGTATAAGCTAATGTTAATGTCAGTTTCCTCACTCGAAAGCGATGTCAGTGACGGGCGAGCCCAGGATTCAAACTCGCACATACTGATCCGCGGTCGAATATCTTACCGACATCGCCACTGGCTCCAGCCAGATAAAATGTAATGTGCTAGCCATTGACCTGCTTAATAAGATGTACATGTAGGTAGCATTGAACTGCCTTCTAAGGCAATGTGATAGAATAACTTAGTGTTAAATTTCCTTCTTTGTATACTGAGCGCCTTTATTTTAAGTAGTTCTAATTTGAAATTAAAATTGATAGGTGATGTTTTCAATTAATTTTTATTTAATGTTGAATACTGCATTAAATGGATTTCTGTATATAAGTATTTAGCCTACTTAGAAAAGATCGTAATTACAAATATACCTTTTCATCAATATCATTATTCTCTTTAAAGTGAAAAATGCACGTTGACCAAGCTGTTTTACATGATTCGATGGAAATTACTAGAGACATGATCGATTGATTGATTGATTGATTTAATGATTGATTTAATGATTGATCGAACGATGGATTGATTGAACGATTGATCGATCGATTGATTAATTGATTGATTAATTGATTGATCGATCGAACGATTGATCGATTGAGTGATTGATTGATAGACCGATTGATTGATTTATTGATGGATTGATTGATTGATTGATATCGATTGATTGCTCTGATACAGCACCCACATGCAGGACCTGAAGGACGTGACGAGGGATGTGCACTATGAGAACTTCAGAGCGAATCACATCAGAGAGCAGGCCAAGAAATCAGGCTCAGCTCAGCGGCAACGGTTGCATTTCTGCTTTTTTCCATTTTCTTACATAATTTATTATTTATCCATGTTTGCTGACTATTTATGTCATCTTCTTTTACGTAAAAAAATTTCAATTTTGGTGCAGTTGACTGGTTGTTCATCTAGGCCTAAAAGAATTTGTTGGTTTAATTTCTGCAACAATAATCAGTTGAAAAGCAGAATAGCGAATTCATTTGTTTTCTTGCAAAATTTCTAATTTCTTCGTGCCAGACCTGTATTTAAGAGCTTAACTCGTGGATTAAATTGAATAAGAATCATTTCTTAAAAAATGTACGAGTAGAGATATATTAAGGAATGGACAATAAGATAATGTATTAATTTACTTGGTACTTTTTTCTCTCTCTCTATACCACTCCACTTAATTCTATTTTAGATAACGCTTCAATAAAGTTTCACTTCTATGCTGATGGTATCAGTATGATCATTTACCAGTTCTGATTCTGATCTGAAACTTCAACACCTCTCATCTGTTCTTGACAAAGTTTATTCATGGTTCTAGCCAATCATCTCTCTGTTAATCCTTATAAAAACTGCATATCGTTATATTGGCACCTCCCAGAAAAGGAGGAAAAACGTGTAAAATTTAAGGTAATAATGGAATATACATGCTAAACTGGGATTCAAGGGAGGATGATGATGATGAATGGACTATATATGTTACTATGATGCATTCACTCATGCTAGTTAATCAGTATGCGGATCAGTTTGTGTGGGTTCAAATCCGGGGCTGTCGCTGATATCGCTTTCGAGAGATGAAACTGACGTTAACATTTGCTTCACAGCTTTTAATTATAATCTTTTGTATGTGTTTTGTATGTGTTTTGTATGTGTTTTGTATGTGTTTTGTATGTGTTTTGTATGTGTTTTGTATGTGTTTTGTATGTGTTTTGTATGTGTTTTGTATGTGTTTTGTATGTGTTTTGTATGTGTTTTGTATGTGTTTTGTATGTGTTTTGTATGTGTTTTGTATGTGTTTTGTATGTGTTTTGTATGTGTTTTGTATGTGTTTTGTATGTGTTTTGTCTGTGTTTTGTATGTGTTTTGTATGTGTTTTGTATGTGTTTTGTATGTGTTTTGTATGTGTTTTGTATGTGTTTTGTATGTGTTTTGTATGTGTTTTGTATGTGTTTTGTATGTGTTTTGTATGTGTTTTGTATGTGTTTTGTATGTGTTGTGTATGTGTTTTGTATGTGTTTTGTATGTGTTTTGTATGTGTTTTGTATGTGTTTTGTATGTGTTTTGTATGTGTTTTGTATATGTTTTGTATAGTGTTGGGACAGGGGATGCTCCTGATGGTAACACTGATGTTCTCTTGAAGCAAAAGGAAGCTGAGGTAAATTAGATTGTTTTATGTTATAATGAATAATCTCTCTCGTATTCGGCCAATATAATTTCATCATCATCATCATCATCTTCCCCTAAATCCCGGCCAATCTAATTTAAAGTCAATTATTTATTATAGGCTAAGTTTCGTCCCATTCCTCAACAAATTCTATTTAAAATTTCAGTCTGTTTAAATTACTGGACTCGTTTATTATACTTTGTAGAGTTTCTTGTACTTATGTTTTGAATTTATTGACCGTGTTAACAGAACGATGAAAAAGGGTAGAAAGGGTACTACCAGGTAAGATATTTCACTAATCCTCGCCAATGTTTTTAAGCGTTTTATGGTGTAACGAAGATGAAATATTAGGTTAGTCACTCGTATTTTAACACGTGGCAGATCCAAGGTACATATTCCTATATGAAGTTCATTTACACGCTGAGAACATTTCGTTGATCAACAAGTTAACTCTTTCATAAAAGCCAGACCTTTAGCGAACCTTAATGTAGCCTTTAGCTTATGAAAATATGGTTTCTGTGGTGATTACTTATTGCTTTCTTCAGTTTTTGTTTAATCCTCCCATACGACGTATGCAGTTTACTGTTTATGTGTTCTGTGGGGACAGGAATCAACAGCAGGTATGTTAAATTATTTAGATATTTTATGTGCCAAACGAATTAGAGAGTAGCTGATATTCAGGTGAATCTGGCATTGCCATATACATGCAGTATTCGAATTGACTACCTTTGTTTAATTATCCTATCGACTAACAAATTAAATTTTATTTTGTAAAATAAATTTTACAGATCAAAAGAATGCAGGAAATGCTGGCACGAATGCAGGCTCAAATGCAGAAGTAATGTCATCAGCTTAAAGTTTTGTCTATCTACCGCACATTTTCTGCAGTTAGATTTATTAGTTGTGTAATATGTATCTATTTACTATGTTTCTAATTTTTAATGGAGAATGATTTTTGTATCAAAGCAATGCTCGGTGTATTCGATAACCAAATAACTTGTTGTCAGGTAATTGAAACGGTGCTCGAATTGTTAAATTAAATATTCTTATTCATTCTTATTCGCTATTATTTATATAATTATGTTTTAATAAGGGTACGGAATTAAATAGCCTTCACGTTGTCGTGTTCAACTATTTAATTGTTACCTATCCAGTCCTGCAGTTATTCGAGGATACTGCTTCTATAGTCATTGTAACTTCCGATGGTAATATGGGAATTTTCCTGCATTAAATGATAAGGCTTATACTGCCTCGACTTACTATTTATCAAAATTCGCATTTATTGATATTGCAAACGATTACTATTTGATATTGCATACGTCTAAATGGTGGAATTTATTAGCACGTTTTGTAATGCCGTAGTAATTACATGAATGGTCTATTGATGTACTGAAAAAGTCAGAAAAATCTTAGACACGTGCAGTAGCCTACCGACAAAGAGACTGCAGGCTAAACTGCCTAACACTTATATTGTTATACTAAAACTCATCTTAGTAATAGTTTCTTTATAGTGCCAGCTTTTAAACGGCTTTCGTTGACGTGTATGAAATCACAAATCCTCATCTTCCCTTAAATCCCAGTTTAACTGGGGTCGGGATACGAATTGACCTTCTCCAATCCTAAAGACTTTGAAGTTTTTCCATTCGTTTAAATTTTGTAGCAATTTCTGGAACCTAGGTGCTCACCAACCGAATGCTCTTATGCCCTTTCTGTATGACGTTGATTTGTATCTGGATTTTAGGTCGCCTTCTACGTCACGTACGTATTTACACGGTTGGTCTATTCTTCAAGCAACCGGGACACAACACGGGGTATGAAATCAAAAATAGATGTATTAAATCAAAAGTCTAAACATATGCCTGAAGAGTTCGTGTGGATGTGAACGGGCTGCTGGAGTACGGAAGAGTACTTGGTGCGAGCCCTGAATCATTCTAAGCATTAAAGCACAACTGCCAGTAGCAGAAATTTTAGCCTAGCAGTAGAATCACTGTCAACTCTCTTTATACATCTTGTTTAGATATTCAAATTGTTTATTGTGAATTGATTTTTGTTGTGTTTAATCATGTGCCTGCAATACTATGTGTTTAGATATCGTTGCTTACTGTTTGTCGAGCTTACTATATTATACAAAGTCTACGTACTGCATGTTGATTACAGTGATGACTGTCTAGTAAGACTATTGCATACGTTTGTTTAGAATTATCTGTTATGTGTCTGCTAATAAAGGCTGTGCTAATGACGGTTTGGTTGTTTTTGGAGCACTTTCTGGTTTGTTTTAAGATTGGTTCTAACCCAGGATCCAACCCGTCGTTGATTGAGTCTTCAGGCTGTCAAAATATTTAAGCCATCTAGACTGGCATTGCTCTTTATACAAAAAGCATGTTATTAAACTGTATGTTATAGTTGATATATTGCGAGCATGTATATTAATGTACAATTGGGTTGCATTGTTACCTAGCGCAATTCTTAGTGTTGGAAACTAATGTAATTTATAGTTCATTGTACACTAATGCATTTAATAATAAATATATGCAGCTTATTTTGTAATGAACTGTTTACAGTTTTTATTACACTGTATGCTCGCTTAGTTGGTAATGCATTGCACGTCAGCCAGGCTTGAGTATGGTGTATGTAAGTGCATGTCATATTGCATGATATAAAAGCTGGTAAAGCTAAGGTTAACGTCAGTTTCCTCACTCGAAAGCGATGTCAGTGACGGAGCTTATTGCTTATTGTTTCACTTTTTTATATAAAAATACTGCAGATAAAAATCTGTATCTTTCTCTCTCCCTCTCTCTAATGTTCTGCCTAGTTGCAGGTCCAAGGCACATATTCGTACTCACTTGCTACTTTCACGCTCCATAAAGAGCATTTCATCGGTTAATGAGTTAATTCCTTTTTAAAGGGCTATGTTTATTAACACTATAATACAGTCTATAGTTTGAGAATAATTATTATTATATTGGTTTATTACATGAAATCTGACATACCGCAGAAAACGTACACACACACAAATGGCAATATAGAAAGTAATAAACATAAGCAGACATTGTTTAAAAAAACTTAAGAATCTTTTTATAGCATTCTAATTATAAAGTTCTTATCCATCAAATGTGTGCGCTTAGATGATAAAGAGAAAGGGTGAGCCCTCTCCCTGAGCTTAAAGTTAAAATTATCTTTAAGCGGCGGAAGAAGCCGGTGCAGGACATGCTGTTTGTTACTGATGATAGCGTTAAACAATTTCTCATCTGCATCGGCAGCGATATCCGCAAAAGATCGTACTCCATCATAGAAGTTACATCTTGTAGCCTTCCTGAGGAAGGCTTCAAGGCGTTCACTCTCGGAGGAACCAACATAACCCCACCAAAATTGCGATGCATATGTTAACTTGGAGAGTACAATAGATTTAAAGACAGTGACAATTAGGTCAGAATTAAGACCTTTTGATTTTAGAGTGCGAATGGCAAAAAGATTAGAAGAGCAACTGCCAATTATATCATCCACGTGGACAGAAAAAGAGAAGTTGGATTGCAGTGTAACACCTAAGCACTTCAAGGTGTTGACTCTGACAATTCCGTCTAGGAGCGGTAGCACAGAACTTGCTAGAAATCTAGATCGCGGAGGATGGAAAAGAAGTTCACGAGATTTCGACTTATTCAACTGTAGATTGTTCTTACTGGACCACAAGTCAATGTTAGCAAGTTCATTGTCAGTGGTATAAAGATACTGAGATGGGATAATGAGGTATGTATCATCAGCGAACTTAATAATGTCATTATGAGAGTGGATAGGTCTTAAAGCTGAAGCAGTAATGGAATATGAAGCTGGACCAATAGCTGAACCTTGAACAACACTAGCTGAAATATTTGCAGTAGAGGATACATTGCCATCAATTTTAGTACAATGTTGACGGCCAGTAAAGAAACTAACAAGCCAATTATGGATGCTAGGTGGTATGTTCAGATCATATGGCAATAATATGCAATAATATGGCATCTGAGGTGGTTCCCACCTCAAAAATAAGCTGTATTAGTACTACTCAAATGTGATTTGTGTCCTATTGTTCTCTAGTGTTTTCTTTTTGTTATAAATATGAATGCTTTAATAAAAATTTAATTTATTGTTTGTAATTACGCGTAGACAACTTTTTGTATATTAATATTGTATATTCATGATGCATGGAACTCTGCATAGAACTATTATGTAGCAGATGTTTACATGTATATAATATCTGCGTGATTTGTCCATTCATCTGGTGTTCATTTTAGGTTTTCAAAGAACGCATATCACGCGGACAAATGGTGTGAATTAATAAATGAACGAATGAACGAATTAATTATTTAATTAATTAATGATTCAATTAATGGAGTAATTAATTCATTAAAAACCGACCTAATAATTGTAGCTTGTTTAAAAATAATTGTTTTATAGAAATTATTGCTTAGTTCATCAGTTCATAATGTCATGTATTAAATCCTCCGTTTGCTCAATATCAGTCGTTCACTTAGTATCAGTAGCTTGTGATTTGTTAACATCATTTCTCTTGCATTGTAATTCTTGATTTTCAGTCTTTTGGATTGATGCAATAAATTAATTTTTACTTTAATGTACGCTCGACTGTTTGTAAGGGAACCTGAAAATGTAGGAAAATTTGGTACTTTAAGATTGTTTTATGAACAGATCCATAAAACAATGATAGATTATAATCTATGAATCCCCTTTCATCGACTTTCCATGTAAACTTGGCAATTCAAATGTATATATTGAAGCGGTTTGAATAGATAGCTAGTTTTACTTTAGTCGGGTAACCGATGTACCTTAACAAAAGCGTAAATAGAAATTGAACAATTGTTGGCGTGCGAGGATACTTTACTATTGCTTCACTTAAGTTCACTTTGAGCGTAAGTTAAGGTGGCATTGAAGCAATCTCTGTTCTATCTGTCTATCTAGGTTTAGTTTACATAACGGCACACTGGATCAGGAAGCACAGATGCTTGTTTAAAACCCATTTCCTCCTTCCTCTCCATGGTTGTTAGTAATCGTTGCCTTTTGATGGCGCATCAATTGCAGCCGGCGCGGATTTAAGAATAACCTTTCATCACCCTGGGGTTTTTTCCTTCCTTCCTAAGCTTTTACCAACACTCGGTCTTCCAAGGTGATCACCCACAAAGTACTAACCGAGGTCGATGCAGCTTAACTTCGATAATTGACGTGCAACTAAACCAAGTGCGCTAATCCCGCCGTTTAATAACATGACACCAAGTTTATAATTTAATAGCGTAGTACTATAGTTGTAGAGCGTCTACGATGCTGACCGTCAGTCAGTCAAACCTAAAACAGTAAGGTCACATTGTCGGTCAGTCAATCAGTCAACCTCAATCAGTTCAGTCACATTGTCAGTCCATCATTTAGTCAAACGTCAATCAGTACAGCGTAACATCAGTCAGTCAAGCCTCAAACAGTACAGTCTTTCAGTCAAACCTTTTGGTGATGCAAGCTTTAGTAATTAGGAAGGGGAAAACTGGAAAGTAGTAGGATTATTGGGGGGCTGGCACATTATGATTTTTAAGCACAACCTAAGATTAAAACCTAGCTAAATTTCCTTTTTAGCCTTGCCCTGCCTTGATTAAGCATACTGAGATGAACGTTAATCATTTCAAGGCTAAAATAGAATAGCCTTAAAACATAGCTAAATTCTATTTTAGCCTTGATGCATAAATGTTCCATGAATATTAAGCACGGACATGCCTTGAGTCTTGCTCATTTCTATTTTCTGCCTTAAAATTTACACCATTGCAATTGAAGCATAGCCTTGCCTATCAATAATCTAACACACAAGCGTAAAATCAAGCACGCCCACAGCTCACGAGGACAAAAAACGATTTCAATTCACATCATTTCATCCACAAGGCAGAGACAAAATGATTTTAACAGGCATCTTTAGCCTTGATACCTAAGCTTATATCTATATTAGCCTTGTCATCAACGTATGTACTGAAAGTATGATAACCACTCTCCTAGCCTAGCTGTAAACGGTCGGGTTAAAATAACGCAGCTGTTCAGCTACCTTAAAGTAACTATACATGTATGTAAAAGCCTATACCCGAGACAGCAGAGTATACTCTCAGATACTTAGCTTAAAATAACAGCTGGATGTTTATATATACTGAGCGCTGTAAAAAGCTCTAGTAAAAAGACACAGCTACTCGATGCCGATGCTCAGATGTTGTAACTCTGTGGAAAGCGAAAGTGAAAAGCCTATACGTGTATATTTCTACAGTATACTTTCCAAAATTCATAAATGTAGTTACTTTATGAAGCAATCAATATATTTACTGTTACCCAAATATCAAATTCATAGCCATTTTCGCTGTGTCTTAAGCTAATGTACGTGGTACACTGAGTTACACATCAGCAGCTATAATCTTTTTATTAGACAGCAGAGTATACTCGTGTAGACTCTGCTGCAGCCTACACGTTAAACAGCTGGAAAGTTGAGCTTCAGTAGTGGAGTGGTACTCATTCCGTGAATAGCAAAAACATAAATATAGAAAAGAAAATGAAAATATAATAAAAATTAAAAATATATGAATTTTATTTAAATATTTTTTCTTACATATATAAAATGGAAACTCAAACGGTGAAACAATTGCGACTTGTCGCGAAGCAACGAGGTATTAAAAGATACTATTCTCTTCGCAAGGCAGAGCTTATTGATGCGTTGTCATCGACATCACAAACAATCGGTGGTGTTGTAGATTTGCTCAATTCTCCTGTACCAGATATTCAACAACCGATTTTAGTTCCAACTAAATATAAACCATCACCCAAGAGACATTATGGCAATTTGCTCGACACACCGGTGCCTGATATAAAAACTGAGATTCTTGCACCAATTAAGACTGGAGTAATGGCAACTATCAAATCATATTGGGATTGGCTGGTAAGCGATGTACCAAGCAACATTAAAAGCAAAGTAAGAGAATCGTATAAGACACTAAAGTCTAAAGTTGAGAACATATTCAACAAGTCTAAGGCGGATACGTATGAAATCAAAGAAACAAAATCAGCTTTAAAGGGATTCACTAAGCAATATACCATTGATGGTCGAAATGGAGTGGATGCAGTGTCATTTCTCAATAGCGTTCAGACAAAAGTGTTAAATGTATTAAACAACAACCCTCAGTCAAAAGTTAATCTAACACTCACATGTACAATGGAAAGGGTGGATTTGAAGACTGGAGGAAATTACATCGTCTGACGCCCCTTTTCTTTCAAAAACTGAAATAATTTTACCATCCACAGATACCGCAGAGGTGTATGAAAAGACTAAACGTAAAATGCTAGAGTCAATGGCTAATTTTCAGATGCGGGGTAGTAATTGGAGATTTCGCAGAGTGATGAAATTAGAAATAAATACTGTAGAATACAAGCCACTACGAGGTAGCTCCTACATTCCTCTTCCTGAAGAATTAGCTGATAAAAAGGCTATTATAAATATGAAAAATGAAGACGATCAGTGTTTCAAATGGTGTATAGCTAGAGCCTTAAATCCTGTTGAAAAAAATCCACAACGCATTGATAAACAATTAAAGAAGCAGGCCGAAGAATTTAACTGGAATGGTATTGATTTTCCGGTTAATTTGAAAGATATTGATAAATTTGAAAAGAATAACAATGTATCAATTCATGTGTTTGGATATGAAAAGCTAGAGGCGTGGGCCAAAGAAGAAGAATTAATACCATTAAGGATTTCAACGTTAAGTAGTCAAAACGTAGTAGATTTGTTACTCATATCAGAAGGTGATAATAATCATTACTGCTGGATTAAGAACTTCAATAGATTGATGTCAATAGAAGGAAATCACCATGCAATGCATTACTGTCGGAGATGCTTAAACGGTTTCACAAGTGAAAATGCTCTTAATAATCACACTGAATATTGTTCACAACACGACGCTCAAAAAATAGTGTTGCCAGAACCTGGAACGTTTATGAAATTCAATCACTACAAAAAATCGATGCGAGTACCATTCATAGTTTACGCAGATTTCGAGTCATTTATTAAACCGATTGATACACGTCAGCCGGATCCAAGCAGGTCAACCACTATCCGATACCAGAAACATACACCTAGTTCATTCTGTTATTACATCAAGTGTTTTGATGATAGCATTTACTCGCAAGCTCCAGTCACTTTTACTGCAAAGAATGAGATGATGACGATGTTGCTCAAATATTCTTTGACACTTTAGAGCAAAATATTAAAGAAATATACAATCAGTTCAAGTTTTCTAAACCAATGATATTCGATGAATCTGCCGCGAAGAAATTCAAGGCCGCAAAATCATGTCATATTTGTGAAAAAGAGTTGGGTAACGATCGTGTCAGAGACCACTGTCATCTATCTGGCAAATTCCGAGGAGCAGCACACGATGAATGTAATTTACAATACAAAATTCCAAAATTCTTTCCAGTAGTTTTTCACAATTTATCAGGATACGACGGTCATTTATTTATAAAGAAGTTGGCAGGTGGACAAATTAATTGTATTCCGTGTAACGAAGAAAAGTACATCAGCTTCTCCAGGGAAGTGCTGGTTGACAAGTATATAATAAAAAAGGTAAAGAAGTCCAAGAGAAACGAGAATTGCGATTTATCGACAGCTTTAGATTTATGGCTTCGAGTCTTGGTAAACTTTCAAAGAATCTAAGTAAAGATCAGTGTAAGAATATTGCAAGTAAGTATTCTGGAAAGCAATTGGATTTGCTGTTGAGAAAAGGAGTTTACCCGTACGATTATGTTAGTTCGTCAGAAAGACTTGATGAAACTAAACTACCGCCAAAGGATGCTTTCTACTCAAAACTTAACGATACCAATATCAGTGATGAAGACTATAAACACGCAGAGACTGTTTGGAAAGAGTTGGTTGTAAAACATTTCGAGACTATCACGACTTGTACAATATATCTGATGTGCTTTTACTAGCAGATGTCTTTGAAAATTTTAGAGATGTATGTATGACCCACTATAAATTGGATCCTGCGTGGTACTACACTTCGCCAGGACTAGCTTGGGATGCTGCGTTAAGATTAACAAAAGTTGAACTCCAATTGTTGAGCGATTACGATATGCTGCTGATGATTAAGCACGGAATAAGAGGTGGTGTAAGCACTATTTCAAACCGATATTCAAAAGCTAATAATAAATACATGGATGGGAATTTTAACGTTAATGATCCTTCCAAATTTATCAAATACCTGGATTCGAATAACCTTTATGGCTACTCGATGAGTAAGCCCCTACCCACACACGGGTTCGAATGGATGACAGAAAAAGAACTGGAGAACTGGAAAGAAATGAAGTGTATCCTCGAAGTTGACTTGGAATATCCTGCAGCGCTGCACGACCTGCATAATGACTATCCTTTAGCCCCCGAAATTGTGAAAGTGAATAAAGTAGAGAAATTGATACCGAATTTGAATGATAAAACAAAGTACACATTACATTACGAGAATTTGAAACTGTACGAAAGTATGGGACTGAAAATTACCAAAATACACAGAGGCATAAAATTTGAAGAAAGTCCATGGCTTAAAACTTACATCGATTTAAATACACAGCTACGCACTAAGGCTGCCAACGACTTTGAGAAAGATTTCTTTAAACTAATGAACAATAGCGTTTTTGGAAAAACTATGGAGAATATTGAAAATAGGATAGATTTCAGATTGGTTGATAATAGAGAAAAGGCTGTTAAATTGGCTGCAAAGCCGTACTATTACCGAACAGTGATATTTGACGAAAATCTTGTCGGCGTCCACATGAGAAAGACTAAATTGGTATACAATAAGCCAATATACCTAGGTATGGCAATATTAGATTTAAGTAAAACTTTAATGTACGAATTTCACTATAATTACATAAAGGAAAAATACAATGATAAAGCCAAGCTGTTGTTTACAGACACGGATTCGTTGATGTACGAAATACAGACGGAAGATTTTTACGCAGACATATCTAATGACGTCGAACGCAGATTTGACACTAGCGATTATCCGAGAGTTCATCCATCAGGCATTAAGACTGGAGTTAACAAGAAAGTCATTGGAATGTTTAAAGACGAAGCTTGTGGAAAGGAAATTGAAGAATTTGTTGGATTGAGAGCAAAGTTGTACTCTTACAAATTAGCAGATGAGGAGCACAAGAAATGTAAAGGTGTCAAGAAGAATGTTGTTGAGAGGACAATAACACATGATGATTACAGAGATTGTCTGTTTGAGAAAAATTACCATTCTAGAAGCATGAACGTTATTAGATCACGCTTGCACGATGTCTATACTGAGGAAGTCAATAAAGTTGCTCTCAGCGCAGATGACGATAAGCGAGTAATCATGGGCGATGGCGTTCACACTCTAGCTTACGGACATTATAGCTTAAATATATAAAATGTAATTTTTTATTAATATTTTCAAACCACATTTGGTTTCAAAATAATTCTCTACAACCAAACAACTTCAGGATCATCTTTGTCTGTATTGAAACCATCAATCTCTGCATACAACATTCCCTTATATTTTCCGTTATTGATTTCTCTTACCGTAAACTCAAATCTTTCATGGTCCATTTCCAACTCTTCCTCTTTAATATATTCATTAATCTTTTTTGTGGACCACATTTTTTTAGGGATTTCACCCTCATTTTGTATAACGTACAGAATATATGATTTGCCGAATTTTGTGTGTATAGGTTTCAATCCCATTACAATATATTTATCTTCAACTTTGAGATTTTGAAACTTGATTATTTCTGAGTTTGAGTTTGTAGTTGTCATTTTATATAGTCCAAGAAAATATTTAAATAGAAATTTTTTATGAATCTAAATTTTGTAAATTAGATATGGGAATCCATTCATTAAATTTCTTGTTGTAACCCACCCATTTAACCAAGGCATGTTCCACACCTTTAATCTTTTTCCGTTGTAGAACCTTTTCAATTCTATAATTTTCTTGATTTGTCTTCTGCAATTCTTCTGCGTAAAAACCTCCTTCTATCTCTTCGCCTAACGAATCTGTCAATTTATAAGTGATCGGGGATGTGTATTGCACTTTGGATATCTTGTACACCGCTTCAGACCAATTGGGTAGGAATCCCTTTTCAAACACACCCTTAATCCGACTAATTCTAACTCTATCGCCAACCTCAAATTTTCGATTCGTTTCCAAATTTCTATACTTCCTACTGTTAATTATAAATGCTTCGTTTTCCTTTTTACTCGCCTCAATTGGAGTCATTTTTACAGTCGAATGTTTCGTGTTGTTATACTCTGCAATTAAATCGTCAATCATATCAATCCAATTTCTCGTATTTTCCGCAGTAAATCTTTTCCACATCTTTTCCTTGATACTTCTATTGAATCGTTCGACGACTGCTGATTTATGTTCACCAAATGTAGAGTATCTATTAATATCAAGTTTCTTTAACCAATCATCCAAGTTTTTGTTGTAAAATTCCTTACCCTGATCAACCCATAAATGTTTAGGCTGTCTTCCCGACGATGCCACTATTTGTTTAAATGCCTCTGCAGTTGTTTCACCTCTCTTGTCTTTCAACGGAATGCTCCACGCATACTTGGAAAACACATCAATGACGTTAAGCATGTATCTGTAGCCCTTATTTACTCTACTCCACTCCTGCATTTCGATTAAATCTGCTCCCCATATCTCATCAACTTCAAACACGTGAACTTGTCGTCTTGTAAATTTTCTGCGAATCGGTTTGTGTAATTCTCTAGCCAATTCTTCAAAGGGTCCAACGTTTCGCTTCAAACCTCTTTCTTCGCTGGACCCCTCTATTCGTTTTTTGACTCAACACCAAGACCAAACTTTGCCTTATTTTTCATGATGTGGTATACAAATCGAGCCATATTTCTTTGTGCACTATCAAATCTTGAATCATTAGCAATTTCGTATGCTCGATGAGCCAAAGCTTCGTCGCTTATATTTCTGCTCGCTGTATCGGTATTTGCAGTATAAAACTGGTCGTGCAATTTACACATTCCATCCAACTCATTTATACCCTGATAACCTTCGCGATTTCTCAGTTCGTACTTTGTGCCTGGACCGCAGTACGAATACTTGTTGAGATTATTAAATGAACCGTTAGGTACGTACTCTCCACGTCTGGCAGGTAAATGTAGTTCTCCAACTGTATTTCCAACTGCCGATAACACATTATTAAACACACCCTGACCCGAGACAAATTTTGACTTTTTACTTCCACACACTCCACAAATAGCAAATTGCTGTTTCCTATTATTAGCAGTTAACCTTTCCTGCGTCTGTGTAGAATCAGTTTTCCTTTTACATTTCAAGCAGTACATTTTTAAATTACATTATAAAATTTTATAACATAATTTTCATATTAGAAAACTTATTAATCTATAATAATCGGAGTCTGACCATCGGATGTTAGGTACATCACTCTATCGGAAAGTATCGTAACATACATATGAGTATGTTCTGGAACATTTTGACTAAATTTAAAATTAAGTTTCATATTCATAACATCAGTTTTGATTCTTTCACTCTGATGTCTTACATCAAAGACTACAAGTGGAAATAGCTTTTTGTAATTCATCATATCGATCTGTGTACCTCCAATTAAATGATTAAAACCAAAGTGTTCCTTCTTAAATTCATCCGCCATAGCGCAGAAATCTACATAGTCATTTGTAGCAAAGTTTATTCTCGGTTCATCTGCAGGATATCTCTGATCATTCAATTCAACAAAGCACTAGTCAAGTTAAGGTGATCAAACACAGCTGGATTTTGTTCCTGTGTTCTTGATTTGTCAGTTTGAAATCCAACAATTATCCATCTAGGCTTTTTACTTCCAGCGTCTCTATTGATCATCCATTCAAATTCCTGCACGTTGTGCGTAACTGTAGTATGTTGGTCAGTTCTTCTGCTAAAACTTACTGGAATTTTCCTTTTACTTACAACAGACTCTCGCAGTGAAGTTATCATTTCAACTGACGGTTTTATTCTTGGTACCATCCACCTAATATCCGTTAGTGAAACTTTACCTTCAAAAACGTTATTCGCTTTATGAATAGCCGAATTATTAATCACTCTAGTGAGTCGCAACGTATGACGCAAATTGTAAAGTACTTTGTTATAATCGGAAAATCCAAATAGATGCGAAAATGGAATGTTGAATGAAAATTGACCTGGCGCATCGTTGTTCATTAGAAGTTGTCGGCGAATCGCAAATCCTTCATTGTAATCTGGATTTTCTTGCGGTGTAAAAAGATTGGCAGCAATGTCTCCGCCTGGTGCAACTGCTGGAGATTGTCTATATTTGGAGGATACTGCGCCAACATTAGTGTCCTTTCTCCAACTTTGATTCAATCCCGCGCTGCTATTGAAATCGTCAGGATAAGACAGATAACCCAACATTGACGTAGTCTGTCCTGGAAAACGTAATATTTCAATTGATTTACCTCCTAGAATATACTCAATATCAGAAAAAAGGTATGGAATAGCATTATTTATCAAAGCTATTTGAGCTGTTCTATCAAAAGCATTGCCATTGTCATTTCGAACTAATCTTCCCTTTATTTTAAGGAAGCTTTTAGCTGTGTTGTAGTACGAATCACTTGCAGGAATATCAATTTCAATAACATGACCATTAGAATCAAAGTCGGCTTTAGTCTGTGGAATAAAGGACGAGTATTGACGACTTTCTACACTATTGTCTACAATAATTGACGTTGGTTGAGAGAATATTTCGTTTGGCAATTCAGTTTCCATTTTTATATATATAATAATAATTTTTAAACTAAAATCGTTTTAATCCACTGCCCGATTTTTGTAGTTGTTCTAGTATCTGTTCCGATTCTGGAGTTAGACGACTATTTTTGCTTGCTATCTTTCTAATTAATGCTTTGCCGCCCTCTGTCAAACCGAATGCAGCAATATCACCTACTGCTCCTAACATTGGCTTTGCAATTAAATCTTTATTCTGATAGACGTACGAACCCATATCTTTCAGTGTATCGACAAATCCCCGTCCATGTACCAGAGTTTGTTTTGAACTGTATGCTTTGCATTTCTCTTTGACAATCATTTTACTAAATACAATATATTTTTAATTAGATTTTTCTCTAATTAGTAATACAATAGTAAGTCTTTCACCCATCAGATCGATAAGTTTGTTGTCTTGATCGGTCAGCCGCAGTTTTATACTATCAATTTCATGCCTATTAACTGTTGGTAAAAATATCAATTCAGGAGTAGGATTCTCTATTATCTTATAGCCTGGATTTACTCTTTGGGTGAATGTATGAATAACATTAGATCTTTTACCATTAAGATAGTTACCAATAGCAATATCGCAATGGACTTGTATCGAATTGACTTTTTCTATATCAATTATGTTGGGAGACAGATGAGTTCCATTTGACAGTTTTTCATCGGTGAATCCTAGAGTAGACCCTAATGAATTGTCAATTCCAAAGTCAACCATGTACTTTTCGTGTGATATAGTCAAAATTGTTTTGAAAATTAAATGACTTATATTTATGTAATATTTTTCATTAATTGTATCGTAGTCACCGTTTTCTCGCATTTCCCTTTGAATCGTAGCGTTAATATCTTTTAATTCGTAAGCACCTTTTGAAAGCGTGATTATTTTCCAAGTACTTCCACCGTCGGTGGAATATTTAAATTTATTGTTGACTTCCGTGATGTTAGGAATTGAATTGTACGTCATCAGAGATATAAATGCTACTTCGTACTTTTTCTTAGGATCCAAACTTATTGGAGGGTGCAGATATGTAGTAAAATCTGTTGACGTGCTCGACAGAGTTAATTTCGCCATTTTTTATAGCAGGATTAAATTTTTAAACTGGATATTTTAGAGAACTTCGAAATGGTTTTTATATATATCATCATATTTCCCCTTGGTGATTGCACCAATTCTTAGCAGTTCATCCAATATACCAACTGCGGTATTGTATGCTCCATTGTTTCCAGCTTCTAGAGCTGCAAGATTTTCCACCAGCAGATGGACCAATTGATCTGGATTTTCATAATGTACAACTTGATCTCCTTTTGGTCTACCTCGTCCACGTTTTTGTTTACCTGCAGGCATTACAAGTTTTCTCTTCTTCTTCTTAAGTCCTTCTCCGACGAGTTCACTCCCTGCTTTTACCTTAGTCAATATGCTCTTGTATTTTTCCAGTGTTTTCTGTTGAGACTCGCATATCGTTTTCTCAGCTGGAGTCTTTTTACTGTTGTTTCCTAAAAACTGCCCTATTCGTCTATTATGCGTTTGAATCTCCTTTAATGTTGCTTCAATTTCATTATTTTCATAGACTTCACTTGGAAGTTTCAGGTCGAGTAGATCTAGATTCTCTCGATCACTTTCATTGAGATTCCTGTCTAAATTAATAATTAAAGGATCCCTCCTTGGTGTGGATTCACGTTCAGGAATAGGTGAATCATAAAATGGCATTGCCTGTATAGCCTCTCTCTGATCATTTGAACGCATCAATTGATTAGTAAAGGGAACTAAAATATCACTCAAGTTTTGTTTGTTGTCGACAATCTTTTGTTCTAGAATTTGAGCCGTTTCCTTTGTAGTGTCGATTAACGGTTTGAATAACTTTGCTTGACTCTCATATGACTGTTGATTGCCTAGTTTCTCATTCAGAAACATTTGTTTGACTTCGTTCTTGGCCTTGTTATACCGGTTAATATCAAACTCCACCATCATTTTATTACATACATATATTTATTTATTAGGTATTTTTATGTATTATTAGGTATTTTTATGTAATATTAGGTATTTTTATGTATTATTAGGTATTTTTAGATATTATTAGGTATTATTAGGTACTATTAGGTATTATTAGATATTTTTCAGGTATGTACATTGCATTGTAATTTAACAAATATCTACCACATTCAGGTTCCTCCCACAGATTTACAACAACGTAACCGTGCTTATTCATCCAAGCTTCATTACATATTTTTTCAAACTCTTCAAATGACATATCACCACTTACGTGAGTGTCATAGAAATATTTAAGCGATTTTTTATCATGTCGAAATAGAATAAAAATATTAGCATTTTGTCGAATTCCATGTTTTTTCAGCTTATGAATGCTCTGACATAAATAGAATACATTCGCATTATTATGTCGACCTTGACAGAAGTAATCTGTCATATCTTTCTGATTTTCATTCATGACGTCATCAAATATTACAATATGTGTTTTATTTCTATCGAGTTCAGAAGGGTGAACTATTCCATCATCTGGGTTGTGAAAAGTAACAATATCTTGACTTGTTTTAGACTTCTTCCTTGATTCATCATTACAATCCCGAAGGAATTTATACGCGTCTTGTTCGGGTGTCATTGTGTACACCATCATATCATCATAGTACACTAATTTTTTCATAATGAAGTTCATCATTAGATTTGTCTTGCCACAACCGGTGCTGCCAGCTAGTATCATAAATATATTTTTAGGAAATATATCGTGATGCTTGCTCTCATAGTTGCTACCGTAAATTTTTTGATAAATTTTCGAATAGTTAGTATTCAAGTCTACCATTTTTATGTAGTAGTTATTATTTTAAATTGTTTCTTTCGTATAATTCATCTAATACATCCTTGAATAGACTCCCATTGTTCAGTTTATATAGCACGTAAATACAGTAATGACCGCAGATGACTTCGTTTGGTGCTTGAATTTTAAAAGTGTTAAAATAATTTTCCTTTCCTTTACAATAATGTTGAACTTCTGATGGAGGTATGAAGCCGTAACTATCAAAATATAGACATTTGCCATTCTTACTATAAAGAAATACCCAATGGGTCCCGTTCCCTTCGCTGTCATCAATATTAAGAATTAAACTTTCGTTATTACTAACTGATCCCTTTAGCTCATCTCGCATGAATACACCTTTGAAATTTTTTACATTTAGCTCTTTACATTTTTTTATTATATCAAAGTTGCTTAGCGGTTTAAGAGATTTGAATGAGTTTAAAAATTGGGGGAAGTTTATGCCTCCCCCTGTCTTTCTAAAAAAACTCCTGATCCACCTCTTTCCAAATACAATCCATTACCCCACTGAGCTCCTTTCAAATTCTTGACGCATCCACCGAGTCCAAATTTCTTCAACGCATTTGATAGCGTTTTACCTATAACGGGGATTGGAGCTATTGCGTCGCTGATTAAGCCTGCGCCGAGTTGTTGCTTGGTTATGTTTTCCAATTCTTGATTATGTCTCTTCAATTCATTTGTCTGTCTAGTCGAATTCACTGCCGAGCTAATTCCACCTGCCAATCCACCTATAGCTCCCACGATGGCGGGAATGGCTGCTGCCAACAACGGCAGAAATCCTCCATTCTTTTCCATGTACTTTAATTGTGCTCTACTCAGACACAATTCTATTCCAGATGTAGCCTTTTTAATTTTATTAATTTGAGTTTGGGTGAGAGGAAGATTCGTATTACCCGACAAATTCTTTTTTAATATTCGTATTTTAACCTCTCTATCATGATCGCACGCGCTCTTTAGTTTTTGGACCTGACCTTTAGTCAACGTTACACCGTAGTTTGTATACTTTGACATTTTTATATAACATTTAAATTTTTATTATAAACTTTTATCTTATGTATTTAAAATATGAGTACTATATCGAAAACTGGTGGCAAATCGCATTCAACAACTGGTGATTTGATGGATCATGTAGACTCAGTTTTCAGACCAATGTCAAGCTTGTTGATAAACTCGACAGTACAAAAGTTGACAAAACAGGAGGAGATATCACCGGAGACATTAATATGAGCAACAATAGAATTTTAAATGTTAAACATCCTCCAGAAACCGATGCGGATGTCATCACAAAGGAGTACTGCGATCGTTATGTTAACCAATTTGGTGATAATTTAAGAGTAGGTATCCTAAAAGAAGTAGAACAAAACGTAGTTGCTAATGACATTGCTCTACAAAAAAATATTCATACGAAACTCAGTGTGAATGGTGGTTCAATGAATGGAAATGTTGATATGAGCAACAATAGAATTTTCAATGTTAAGCAACCTCCAGAAAGTGATTTGGATGTCGTTACAAAGAGGTACTGCGATAGTTTTGTTAACGAATTTGGACAAAATTTAAGATTAGATATCTTAAAGGATGTAGAACGAGATGTTGTTGCTAATGACATTGCTCTACAAAAAAATATTGATATGAAACTCAGTGTTAATGGTGGTTCATTGAATGGAGATGTTAATATGAAGCATAATTTAATTTTTAATGTTGGTTTCCCTAGTGAAGGATATGATGCGCTAAACAAAAAGTATCTACAGATTGCTTCAATGGATGATGGTGTGAGATTGAAAATCTTAATGCCTATTTGTCAAGTTATAAGGGATACGCTCATGAAAGATGCTGATGCTTATTCTAGGAAATATTACGGATCTTTTAATTCAACTTTCACATTTCTTCAAAAGTTCATTTTAATTTATAATGAACTTTATCCAAACCGGGAACTACTACCTGTTTTGGAAAAAATATTATATTCTTATGTTAAAAATTTAAGATGCCTAACAATAGCAATCATTGAGGATTTGTCATATGATGAATGCAAAGACTTGTTCCATACTTTAAAGGATAGACGTTTGATTGAAGAGCCTAAAGAGCATACTACTTTATTTAATCTTAGAGGCTTTATTAATAAAAATTTTGACAAAATTTTTGATAAGAAGCCAGTAAATGGAGGAGAAAAAGAATTTATGTTATTATATCGAAAAAATATATTATTTAATGAAATTGGGTTTCATTATGTTTCGGATTCTATGCTAGAAAAGTTTGTAATATAAACGTAGCCGTTAATTGCGATCGTTAAATTCGTTAACAAATGTATTAACGAATTTTTATGTGAATTCTGAAATTAGATTATTGTAGGTCACCTCGGTTAGATTTCCATTGCAGGAAACAAGGTAGTCGAATTTTTCAATCAGTTTATTAAGGTTTTCAATTTCTGTATTTAGTTTATGGCTCTTAGCCAGAAAATTAAACTTACTGCTGATGGCTGTTAATACACCACTTGCAGTTGATAGCACTATAACAGCAACAGGTGGGATCGCAACAGAGGTAGCAGTTGCAGCTAGCACTGCGGAAATTACGATCGAAGCCACCGCGGTAGTGTAGGAAAGTGTTTTTAAAATCTTTCGCTTTTTCTTTAGTTTTTTAACAACTGTTTGCCTTTCTTCAAGCTTTCTAATTAAAAATGCTTTCAGTTTACTTGAAAGCGTAGTACCATCAACGGTGTCTAACATTTTATTATTTGCAATTATTATTTTAACATAAAACATTTACAAACGAGAAAATTATTTGTTTATTGTTTGTAAATTTTGAATTTTATTGAAATATTTTTTCTTACATATATAAAATGAAATACTCGGCCGCCGAATTGAGACAAATGTTGATCGATGCTGGAATCACACCAGCTCTACGTGCTGGAAAGACAGAGTTGTTGTTTATGACTTTTGAAAATGGACTTTTGAAGACAGAAGAAGTGTTTCCTCCAAAGGATGAAGATACGACAACAAGAAAGAGAGGAAGACCTAGAAAATATCCACTAAAAGAGGTTGATCCACAAAATGAAGAAGACAAACCTAGAAGAGCAAGAGGAAGACCAAGAAAATATCCACTAAAAGAGGTTCAACCAAAAAAGATTATAGACCAGAGGCATGAGTACTTGAGAGGTATAAGAAATAACCCTAAACCTGTCAGATATGAAAATAATGATACCGGAGAAGTTAAAGAATTTAAGTCTTTATATGAAGCTATTAAAAAAACTAAACACAGTATAACATTCTTTAGAAGAAACGATGGAGAGATTGTTAATGGATGTCATAAATATACAATCATAAAATGAATGTTTCAATAGTATATTTACTATTAAGACAGGCTGTGACCATAATTGTGCTGATGAAACAATGGTTATCATACTTTCAGTACATACGTTGATGACAAGGCTAATATAGATATAAGCTTAGGTATCAAGGCTAAAGGTGCCTGTTGAAATGATTTTGTCTCTGCCTTGTGGATGAAATGATGTGAATTGAAATCGTCTTTGTCCTCGTGAGCTGTGGGCGTGCTTGATTTTACGCTTGTGTGTTAGATTATTGATAGGCAAGACTATGCTTCAATTGCAATGGTGTAAATTTTAAGGCAGAAAATAGAAATGAGCAAGACTCAAGGCATGTCTGTGCTTAATATTCATGAAACATTTATGCATCAAGGCTAAAATAGAATAGCCTTAAAACATAGCTAAATTCTATTTTAGCCTTGAAATGATTAACGTTCATCTCAGTATGCTTAATCAAGGCAGGGCAAGGCTAAAAAGGAAATTTAGCTAGGTTTTAATCTTAGGTTGTGCTTAAAAATCATAATGTGCCAGCCCCCCAATAATCCTACTACTGCTCTCTTTAGTGCACTGCCTACTTCTGGCTATGTCTTATGCATGTCTGATGGTATCACCCTAAGAAATCCATCCTAGAGTCTACACAAAGAATATTTGACACCACGATTAATTTTTTATGTAAAGTAAATGTGCTTTGTTAATTTAAATATTGACATTTTTTAAAGGTTTCACAGGAATTATTGATTTCTCTATACCAGATGAAGTCAACTAAGTTCAAAAATAGTAAACTATATTTACTTAAGAAAAGAGTACTGTAAGAGAAGAGTACTGTAAGAAAAGAGTACTGTAAGAAAAGAGTACTGTAAGAAAAGAGTACTGTAAGAAAAGATTATTATAATAAAATATTACTATAATAAAATAGTATTGTACGAAAAGAGTACTGTAATAAAAGAGTACTGTAATAAAAGAGAACTGTAAGAAAAGAGTACTGCAAGAAAAGAGTTTTCAAATTTTTATTCAAGCTGCTTCACTTCCACTGGTTGATAATATCAACCAGTGGATGTAAAGCACTTTGAATAAAAATGTGATGTATTGAGATTAATCCATATTCCATATTTCAATCCATGTATTGAACATCTTATCCTTATTTTGAATTTCTGAATAAGATAAAGAGTGAGGGTGTTAGATAATTTCACTGTAAAAGCGAGTTAGATAATTTCATGAAGGTTTAAATAATGGTTCTTGAGGTCTTGAGTCAAATTCCCGGTATTGCTGATCAGGGAGTAAAATCTATGACATTCACAGGACTGGCAACATGGGAAATTGGCCATAGACTGCCTAGAGGTCAATTTTAATTATCCATGAAGTATTAAAAGTGATATATTACATAGGCCTACTGCATATCGTCATACATGATCAAATCTCTATAATGTGTGGTTTTTAACATTCACTTTATCACTTCTTTTCAGTTTAGAGGAAATTGCAGTAAAAGCGCAATAGCAGTTTGCTAATACATGTATTGAAGCAAAGAATTACATTTTTAAAAGCAAATAAACGTATAGCAAAGAAGTACGTGATATGCAAATAAACTTAGAGCAAAGAATAACATGTAGAGATGCAAATATACGGGCACAGGAGGGTCAATGTCTTAGAAATTGCTAATAGTGTTTACCTCCTCAAATCCAAGACTTCTTCGTATTGTGCTACACAACCTGAGCATAAAGGGTTCGTAAAAGTCGGCTAACTCAGTTATTTCGAGAGATATTAAAATTTACAATAATAATCTCTACTGTAAACATTCTGTTGTGTATTTCACTATACAGAAATATAATAGGCTATCTAAAGCATACTAGAGCATACAAAGATTCAATAGTGGGAGTAAAATAATGACAATAGAAAATAATTTAGTATCAACCTCAAAGAATATGTTGAAGAGTTCAGATAGAGCAATGATCTTCAGATAAACACTATCTTCAACAGCTCTCTTTGCAGTATTTAGCATTCTCTTAAATATTATTAGAGAACTCTCTCTTAGTGCACTGCCTACTGGCAGGTCCATGGTACCTCCACTTTCACCTCCACTTTCTCTGTCTTCCGCTTTCCTCTTCATGTCCACATATGTGTGGATCTTTAAATCATCTAACATACCTAATCTGGGTCTGCCACGGCTTCTCTTTACTCTTTATTTCACAAATTCTTTTTTGTTCGATGATGTCATTAATGGAACTTTGGAGAGATGAATCTGAAGTCAACACTGGCTTTAGACTTTAGAGGTTCCGCCAGCTGTTATTATTAATCCCTTCCATTATAGAGTTTATCTTTGTAATTGATAACACGAATCGGCGCAAACTCTGGTATGTGATAAACATTTCATGGCCCCAAAGGGATATCCTATATATGCTGACTGATCTGGGCTTTGAACCTGAATCAATTGCATCTATTACGAACTCTCTAACCGTTCCATTTCGCTTTTACTTTAATAGCAAATATTTTGGTATGATTTAAGACTCATTCCCTAATTAAGTTGCTCGATCTATGATGATGCGCTGCAGACTGGAATAAACATAAACTGCTGATGCAACATATCTTCAGAAGGAACTGGGAAATCATCTCAGAAATCAATTTTTTCATGCAAACGGTGCATTAAAGTTTCCCAATTACAAAGATTTGTAGAGTTATTCAGCTTGCTTATCGATAAACGGTTTTGTTTGACAAACCTGAAACAAGAATGTGTATGAAAATTCTCCAAGGACCCGACATTGAGTATATGCTTGAGGACTGCCATTGTGAGGCACAAAGAACGATTCATCTAAGCCACATTCTATGCGATAGTAATAATTATGGCTATAGAGTTAGGCTTTCAACAAAAGACAAAATAATACAATTTTATTTAAATAGAAATTTCTAGAATTTCATTTCGTAGCGTTATTATCTAGCTGAAATATGTATCTTGTGTTAGTTAAGTATATGAATGAATTCTTGTTAGTTGGTTTTGTAGGCCTATTTTTATTAGTGTTTTGAATGAGTCTTAAACAAGCTTTATTTTGATTAGTCTTCACTTGTGGGCTAGCTTCTCTTATTCCCATTTCTTTTCAAAATCAGGTAAATTATTACCAACATAACACTTTCATTCAAAACAGCGACGACATTGTTCACTTTATGTTCTTACATAATAATACTATTGACATTCCACTATCACACACATTCTATTCATCATTCGGAATATTCTTCTCAATCAATACTGTCTTTATTTTCTCTGTTGTTGACTGTAATGAAATCAACGTTATGACTGCGATACGAGATTTCTTTCTTTTACTATAGATTCGTTTGTCCATTGAATTTCACTCACGGTTTAAATTCAGTTGTACTTAAAGTCAGTTTATAGATTTCACACATCATATATGATGTCTGACGAAGTACTTATATGTCAGACATCATTTCTGGTTAAGAAAGCGGATTCCTTCTAATATTTTATAGTATTTAGAAATCCTCGATCGAAACTGTTTTGGCTTAAAACGGCGTTGTTGATGTTATTTAATTTGCAGCTTGAATATCTCAAAATCAAATGGCTTAATATTCATTATAATGAAATGATCATTCATGAAAATATTTATAATATTTATTTATATCATATCATATTAATTATTTTCATAATATTTAGATATTTGAAGTATCTCAAATATCTGTCAGCACTTAATACAAAAGCATTTGAGTGCAATTAATTACAAATAGGTTACAGATTTTATTTATTACACAAATGATTATTTCTAATTAAGGGTATCCACTGTATGAGAGCAGCCAACAGAAGAGTCAGTCTTTCTCGTACTTGTACTTTCTATATTTTATTTATTGTTATTTTGAAGGTCTAACGTCAAGGTCAGAAGTCCGAAGAGCTTCTCTTCAAGACGAAGAAACCTGACCATCGCCATGGGTGATACAAATGACCAACCAACCACAGTAGCAATCAGATTTGACTAAAAGATGATCTAGTTCTCATTGAGAATACATGGCAAACATATTCAAATATCTAAGGTGCAATAGATGAGAATATAGCATGAATACTCATAATTAGCACTCATAATTAGCACTCATCATTAGCACTTATCATTAGCACTCATCATTAGCACTCATCATTAGCACACGTCATTAGCACTTATCATTAGCACTCATCATTAGCACTCATCATTAGCACTTATCATTAGCACACGTCATTAGCACTCATCATTAGCACTTATCATTAGCACTTATCATTAGCACTCATCATTAGCACTCATCATTAGCACTCATCATTAATATTCAACATACTGAAAACTTACTATGTGAAATTAAAAAGTGCCTTTGTTGCCTTTTCAAATACCCATATAACGGCTTCCCTTGTATCCGCCCACGAGCCATCAGATGGAATGAAAAATAATGCGAATACGGATCAAATGGACAAAAAGAATATAAACAATTGAACATTACCGAATCATCTCACAATATATTGCTGGAGATAAGGTCGAATGAATAATGGTTTCACAATATTGTTCCGGATACCACTGCATGAATGATTTCCTAAGTATTCCTCCGGATATAACCGGATGAGTGACTTTAGGATATTGTTGGACTCGTTGCTGAATGAATGACATGAGGGACGCCCCCCTCAGGTTCATTCACTCCACACTGTCGCACTGGAGTTGACCTAGAGCGCATAAAAACACATTACAAAAATATGCTCCAAATGCTACTGATACCCGGCGATGTCAAATCTCACTTGGGCTTTATGGACTTCGTACATCGTTGTGCCGAGTTCACTATAGGCCGCTTAGGAATAGATTAAACGTGAACTGCAAGACAGTAAGAGGCTACATAGCAGAAACTGTGTCGGACAATATGAAGTAACCTCAGAAAACATATTTTTCTCAAGCTAGGAGCTAGAGTTTGAATATGGTATATCCTTTTAAACAGAATAGTTTGTGGTCAATGGCTGACATTATCTTAGCGCGAAGCTGAGTGAGTAGGTATTTACCCGCTGTAGGCAGAATATCAGAGAGAGAAAGAGAGAGAGAGAGAGATACTTCTAAATCATAATGTGGTACTCTATCTGAGAGTTTTAGGTGAAAGAAAGCTAAAGCGGTACGGAGAAAATAATAAACATTGTGTGACAGAAAGAGAGAGAGAAAGAGAAAGAGAGAGAGAGAGAAAGAGAGAGAGAGAGAGAGAGAGAGAGAGAAAGAGATACAGATAGAAAGAGAAATGCTTAATAAACTATCCCTAACACTAAAATTAAACAACGAATCAATTGATCTAACCAATTGATTTGATTTCAGCAACAATGCTAAACTGAAATATTTATTTAAGTGACTCTTTTAATTAAAAGATATAACGATTTAAAATCCAAACAGTATTGGAATTTGAGCTAACATCATTCAAGATATCTTAATTTCCCGTTCTTCATATTTCCGCTTTACAGCGTATAACATAAAATCTAACTGAACGGAAGCCCTGAATCATGTTTATTTGTAGAACATTATACGATACTGGAGACCGGAAGTGCCATCATCTGTCATCGAGATCCACTCAATTGACTCCACTGAACTCGTCAGTCCGGCGTCACACGTGGAGATGTATAGAGAGCAAACTTGTAGCACACGAGCAACATAGGGCTCCGAGTCCAGAGTAGTATAAGGTTCCGAATCCAGAATAGCATAGGGTTCCGTGTCCAGAATAACATAGGATTCCTTGTCTAGAATAGCATTGGATTACGATGCCAGTATATTTATCAAATATGTGTAATTGTTTACTTTCTCAGGATATGTACAAGAAACTGAGCTAAGTAGGAGTAAAAGGCATATTGGTATTAATGAATACAACGTTTGTGAGTATAAATTAAAGTTGGCTCATATTAACATTCGTTTAGCCTGATATAGTGTGTTACCGGTGGAAGAGTGTACAAGTACAGTAGAGGAAAAGTTACTGTGTTAATAATATGAATATAATTTTTACTGACTATATTCAAACTAGCATATTAAATTATAAATAAAACTTAATAACAATATGTTTTCTATACTTAGAACATTTTCACCCTCTTTCGCTTTTGAAACACTCCCTATTGCTGGAAGATCAACACGAAAGAACAAACAGCAGTGTTGTTGCTTAAATGTAGTCAGCAAGGACTAACGAAAGAAAAAATTAATAAATAATAAAACATAATTTACTTTAAGTAGGTGAATGCTATTTAGTTACTTTTTAAGGTTATACTATTGTAATGATTTCTTAATTTCAGCTTCAGTGTCACTTATTTTACAATACTTCAACAAGTTCTATCGTAATTTCAACTTTCACATACATCAACAAAACGAACCTGTGACGAAATTATTTAAGGCGCCTTCTAACTGAAACACTCTTCAGTAAAGTCCGGGATTCAGCTAGGCTGGAATCTAAAAGGTGGAGTCATCACGGCTGGAGGCGACCAGCATGGGTAAGCAACAAGAACATCGCTAACAACGTCGTCAAACCTGGCATAGTTGCCTCATCCAGTCGTGACGTAATAATTACCTCATCAAGTCGTAACGTCATCGTGAACGGTATGGATGACGTAGGCGGTAAATCTTCTCGTCATCACCCGTCGCATACTGATAAGAAGAACAAAAACAAGCACCGGGAAGCCTTTAAGTACTGTCTGGAGGACAACAGTAGTCTAGAGACCCCTCCGTCAGCTTCCGCCATGTATCTAGCTGTCCGCCAATGCTTCCATCCGCTACTGAAAAGCATGAAAATAGTGGGACTATTTTTTGAGACACCATCTTCGAAAAATGTCAGCATAGAGACGATCTTATCGAAAAAGCGCATCTCGGCGTCAAGTATATACGCAAAAGCAATAATGATCTTACTTTGGTTAAATCTCGTGCGAATGTTCAGCGGATATCAGCTGGGAGACGAGAACGATTTGTTTCACTTGGTGCACAAAACTGTTAACATCGTCTTCACGCTGCAGTGTACTCTCATGTTCTCAAGCTGCTTCTATTTCTCTGCCAGTGGAAGAATGATCCGAACTCTAGTCGATCTCTCGGAGGAGGTAAACCTAGCCTATCTAACAGCGATCAAACGCCGTGTTAAGATCTTCACTCTGCTGTCGTGGTGCGTTTCCAGCTCTACCACGATATTTATGGCCTACAGCATCATTCTGACAACGCTCAACAACAGTTTCGTCGCTCCCTTTATCGTTCACTTTGAGACTGTAGGTCCCTCAGCGGTTCTGGCTGCCCGTCTGATCGTCAGCTGCATCGGGTTCTTCATGAACACCGCCTGGATCTTTTCCACTTCCATCACCATCCTCATCGCCTCCATTTTCAGCGACCTCTTCAGGGCCATGAACGTGAGGATCAAGAGAGTTGTCTATGACATTGAGCGTATTCGGCTAGAGATCGACGATCTTCGTCGACGTCATCAGAAGCTGAGCAGGGCCACTGAGAGGTCTGACAAGTTTCTCAGCGGCTACATGGGTTCCATGCTCGTCTGTAATATAGGCATGTTGACTATGATTCTCTATATGGTTATTTTTCACCAGTTTTCCGATCCGATGATGACGTTTATAGAGATCGCCTGGATTGGGATTACGACTGGAAATCTTTCCCTTATCGCATTCTACGCAGTGAGAGTGAATCATCAGGTTAGTATTGCTGGTATATGCTTAGTTAATTGTATAGTCTGTGTTAGTTATAATACTAAAGTTTAACTTTTTTCTTTGTCCAATGATGATGTCATACACGATCGAGTATGCTACATCGTTTACAAAGCCATTCATCAAACAAAATATATTTTCTCCTATTTAGAAGATCTTAGTTTTGCAGTGTTAGAGAGCGAGTCGGAAGGGTGAGATTCTAGAAGGTGCTGGTCCGGTGACAAGGAGAGAGAGAGAGAGCCAGTGTCCGTTTGTTGGGATAACTTGCCTATACAGATACTAATAGTTTCATCCTTGCAAGCACCCTTTGGACCATGATCTGGTCTAGGCATGAACCATTGTAAAGTAGGAAAGCTGCTAACAAGGTAAAAGATGTGATACATTAGAATTTAAAATAAAACCAGACATTTTGTGAAGTTGTAATTAACATCTAGAATGCGTCTAAGTTATGAGTTATTCAGTTATGAGATATACGCTGTCCTTAGTAGTAAGATTTATTTAACAGAGTTTTATAGCTAAATAGGCAATTATATATCTTGTGCCTCAAGTCAAACTTGTCGGTGAAACTATCGAGTATTGATCAAGTTAAAATATAGAATCGGATAAACTATTGATGATCAGTAACTTCAGCCAATAGAGGATGGCGCAGAAACACGTAGCACTAAACTTATATCATTTATAGCATTATAGTGAAATGGTCAACCACGTGGTTATATATCACTCTTAATACCACAATTTTTTAATTTTGACGGAAATTTATTCCATTTTCCGCATATCCAGTCCTGTGAATGTCTGAGATTTTACTCTCAGATCAGAGCGGCTGAGAATTGAACCCACGAGAGTTCAATTCACCTCAGGATCTGTCATTTGAAACTTCATAACGTTACCTGACGCCTCTAACCACTGAGCTATTTATACATTCAAAAGACATTCACTTACCTAAAGGTGACTCTTCTTCTTCTTAACGTATAATATGTCTCACTCGTTCAACCATCGTTTAGACATCACTTGACTGTTGACTGTTTTACGAGTTGCTGTTGAAATATGTATGGCCGAGATTCTTTAAATTTGCATTGAAATTCGGTCAAATGATAGGTTGCATTCAGCCGACAATATTCATAATTGTACACTGAAATATTTCTGATAATCACGTCCTAAGTTGCGCTCGTTGAACGTGGTTGCGCGTTGACTGGCCTCACTGATGAATGAAAAGCTGGCACAATGATTAACAGGTTCAGCCTCAGATTGATTGATGATTGGTAGATTGAGTTTCTGGTTGAATTACTGATTGTCTGAATATAACTATCGAATAGGCTAGAATAGGCTGAAGGACTAGTAAATGGACACTTTGGACAGATATATGGACAAATTTTTAAGCAGATAACTTAATATATTTTAATATCTTATTCAAGAGTGGATGGAGATAGTTAAGAAACTGAAGTATGAATTGATGGCGGATAAGTAGTGATGTCATTACATTAAAAGCTGTCAACATTAACACAAAGAGCTCCTTTATGCAGTTAATCAACAATAGTACTAATTTTGTTTTGAACATTGTATTCCTATAAAATGCTTGCTATATATAGTTTTGAATTTACTATACAATCTTTCCAAATTCGTTCAATATTTAGTTTTATATTTTAAATTGCCGAATAAATAGCAATAGTATTTGCTAAGAGGGCCATAAAATTCTGCTGCTAATCAATACTTTAGTTGGTATTGTCGTGGACATCAGTAGCATTCTAATACTCGTGATGATGGCAAATGATCTATGCAGAAAATACAGTGTCATGTTTATGCGTTTAATTCAAATGGATTAATTCAACATTTAAAAGTATTTATTAGATGCCTTTTATTAAAAACGTTACACTAGAGAAACTATAATATAAGGAATACAATTTCTCTAAGCGATATGGGTTAGAAGACAAAACTAATTGGCAGTCAAGCTACCGCAGCCAGGTTGTTTGCTGTCAAAGTTTAGGAGGGAATATGGTAAAGCGGTTAGAGCCACCGGCTAGGAAGTGGCCTGGGTTCAAAGCCAGGCCAGTTAACAACAAATGAACATTTCCTAGACTAACATTTCCAAGAGTACCTGAAAGGTTCTAATCATGTATGGAAGTTTGCTGACCGTCGCCGCCAACAACAGTAACGAAATAATTAATCGTGAAAAGAACTAAAAATGACCGTGCCAGAAACTTGTAAAGCAGTCTATAAGACCGGTCACAGGATGCGATACTGCTATAGAAATGGTCTTTTCAAAGCAAATATTGTTAAAAGAGTAAGTTATAGTTATCTAACATAAAATATAAACCGTAAATTAATAAAAGCGCATCTCAAATCAGAAGAATCTATTGTATTGTAAGTGGCTAATATATTGAAACAATGTTAATAACTTGTTCTTGAGCTTTTAATTCGAAATTATCTCACTAATTATCATGAGTAATATTATCTCACTAATTATCATGAGTAATATTATCTCACTAATTATCATGAGTAATATTATCTCACTAATTATCATGAGTAATATTATCTCACTAATTATCATGAGTAATATTATCTAATTATCATGAGTAATATTATCTCACTAATTATCATGAGTAATATTATCTCACTGATTATCATGAGTAATATTATCTCACTAATTATCATGAGTAATATTATCTCACTGATTATCATGAGTAATATTATCTCACTAATTATCATGAGTAATATTATCTCACTGATTATCATGAGTAATATTATCTCACTAATTATCATGAGTAATATTATCTCACTGTGTAATATTATAGATTATAGACCCGTTAGAAAAATTAAAATGATATCGTATTAAACATTTTAAAGCGTAGGAGGTTTTCTTTAACCATTAGCCGAGTTAGAATTCAGATGATATTCAGCTGAAACCGGATGAATTAATGTTGTCCTGACTTTTGTTGCAAGTTTTTAGTAAATTTAAAAAATACAATTTTCAACAAATTATTAGTTTCATTTGTATTGTGCAACAATTGTAATATGAGTGCACCAATGGCAATAACTAAAAGCTATATAGCTACTACTCTTTTCCGCATGCCCAAACCTAAATATAATTCAGGAAGTAACTTGTACAGTATGCCCTCCGTTCTGTATTGATTTCCTAATTTTGAGTCAACTTTGAACACTTTTCCTATTTGCACACTTTTTATTGTGTGGCATTTTAAAATGGTGGCATATCGACTAACTTTTAACTCTAACCGAACACTGTCTACAATTGGTAATATTTGAAGGCTACCTTTAATTCAGCAGTTTCAAAAGGACATTTCTGCTTCGGAACATGGCTCTATGACACTAGGAATACAAATTCAAGTTACACTTTTTGTCTCTGTATTGTAAAAGCTAATAGCACGTGACAAGTCCTGGTTTGGATTCCGGAAATCCAAGCTTCCGGTTCTCACGACTGTTATTTACAACTACTCAAAACGATTTAAATCTACCGGGATATTTGTAGTATAGACCTTCTTGATAGAAACTCGACGCGCTTAACGTCAACGTAGGAAGCTCATCGATTTTCTTCGTGAGTTCGCAAAGGAATCGAGCCACCTTCGCTAGAATATATTTGTCTAGGATGAGCCAGTGACTATACGACAAGTTGTTCGATAGATGAGTGGAGTTTAAATTCAGTGTCCTCCTCGTCATGGATACCCTATCGAATAGGAAACAGATTAATCCTTTAAATAGATTCTAAACAGATTTAGCCGTTAAATAGATTCTAAACAGATTTAGCCGTTAAATAGATTATAAATAGATTTATCCGTTAAATAGATTCTAAACAGATTTAGCCGTTAAGTAGTTCCTGAGATAATTACAAATGACAATTAGTAGATATTAAAATTCAAAAAAATCTTCAAGGTTTTCCCAAAAGGACCAAAATTAATCCATATATTTGATTTCAAAAGCGGTTAATGTAATTTTTTATGCTTTCAAAAACCTTCGTTACATTAAAGAATAACTTCATTTTCAGAATTGAACTGACAGCAGCGTAGGTACGAAAAGAATTCAGAAAAAACAAACATATATTTCACTAAAATATTTAATTATCGACCGCATACTCCTTATTCTAAGCTAATTTATTTTAAACCTAATTAATAACAGCTCATTTGCGACACCTTCATCTTAATCAGATTAAGATGAACTAGTACATTGTTGACGTCACGTTAATGGCGAATGTTTATATTTACAAAAATAACGTTCACTTTGGATATACATTAACTATTATATCCATATTCATAAAATTTCGTGCCTCTAACTATTTTGAGTGACTGCGCCAAGTATCGAGTTGTTCTACTTAGAAATTTTGCGATGGTTACTTATTATATGCTGGATAATCACTGTGCTATAATCTACCCTTAAATTTATAGGTAGAAACATTCGTAAGATTATTTGGATATCATGCCTAATTGTGCTGGTCGTCCATTTGAGCCATGTCCTCAAGCACGTAACGACAGTTCTGTAAAGTTCTCACTCTGTGACTTATATCTGTGTCCAGACTGCTTGGAGTATAGGTGGCCTACCTCCAGGAATAATGAGACGAATACAAGCAAGCCATATCTCATACAGGCTAATTCCAAGTTATACATCGAGCCTGTTTCTAACGTCAATTGTCTTTCACAAGGAACAGCTTCAGTCCGTCGCAACAAGGTATCAAGCTTTCAAGACTGTAGTTCTGTTTCTCCTGATTCATTACCTGCAGTCAAACACAGAACTTCTGGAGCTTGCAGTGTGTGCTTTTCTATACATCAAATCTGCAAAGAGACAGGAGCAATCCGCGTGCACGGTAAAATGTCAAACCGTTGCCCGGGGTCCCATTTTCCTCCGCGTCCAGAGTCTATCCTGTCGCTTCCCATTCAAGACGTTAACAAAAATCCTCATTCTACCCGCATTTCTGCTTCGCCGCCTGAGCCCATCCTGGAACCTTCATCACCTCTACTTAATGCTACAAGTTTGTTGCTGCACCCAACTTTACCATATAACACAATCAAACACATTCCTAAAGCTGCTAGACCCAGTTGTGCTAAATCTTTGGCTAATATTCTTAATAAAATTTCTAATTGTCCACGGGATATAAATGACTGGAGCCACTTATTTAACTTTGGAAAGGATGTTCTAATTGCACCTCCTCGTGCAGGGAAACGCATGAATCTGTCTAATGCAATAAAGAAAAGATCTGAACTCTTTGACTGTCGTAAAGAGACTGCTCTCCCTAAGTACAAGTTTAATCGTTCTCCTGGCAATTCTGACAAGCTATATTCACTAATCAGGTCGAAAATAGAAGACGGCAACATGAGGGCTGCGGTCAGACTTCTATGCTCAGATGATGCTCCTGCCGCAGACAATCCGGACACTTTGCAAAACCTGAAGGATAAGCATCCAATTCTTTCAGAGGTTCTTCCGCCTGCTCCTGATCCTTTCACTACTCAATCATTTCAAGCCTCAGAGAATGGTATTTTAAATGCTGTTCGTAGTTTTCCAGCAGGTTCTTCTGCCGGTCCAGATGGTATCAGACCACAACATATTCTAGACTTAATAAATGATCGGGTATCCGGACCCATTCTTCTCCCAGCTCTTACCTCCTTCACCAACACTCTGCTGAACGGTGAGTGCCCGGACCCTATTAGGAAACTTCTGTTTGGTGGACGCCTAATAGCTATAGGTAAGAAAGATGGTGGGGTTCGTCCTATTGCCATTGGATACACCTGGAGGCGTATCGCAGCTACATGCGCAAATGCACATGTTTCATCTAAAGTGGCATCATTCCTTTCGCCTATTCAGGTGGGTGTTGGAGTAAGTGGGGGCTGCGAAGCAACTGTGCATGCAGTCAGACGTTTTCTCACGTCGTTGCCGGAAAAATTCAGTGTAGTTAAATTAGCCTTCAAGAATGCGTTCAACAATGTAAATAGATTTCAGATGCTTCAAGAAGTCTACAAATATATCCCAGAGATATACAAATTTTGCTACTCATCATACAGTGCAACGTCACACCTCAAATACAACGATCACATCATTGAGTCTATGGTTGGTGTTCAGCAGGGAGATCCTCTTGGACCTCTTCTATTCAGCCTCACTATTCATCCTCTGCTCAAATCTCTGATCTGTCCTCTGAGAGTTGCATACTTAGACGATGTGACCCTTGGAGGAAGTGAGGATTCATTAAGCCACGATATTTGCAATATTATGGAGAATGGGAAAGTTCTTGGCCTAGAATTGAACCTGAATAAATGTGAAATAGTTTCTCCCTGCCCTCAAACAATACGCCATCCAATACTACAATCATTCAAAATGATACCCCAGGATGAGAGTTCACTTCTCGGAGCTCCTCTATCATTCGGAATTGCCATGGACAAATCACTTTCGACAAAAATTGTGGATCTTGAACTGGCCTCAAGTCGTTTGCCATTGATCTCCAGACATGACGCTTTGACAATACTTCGATATTCTCTTAGTATTTCTAAAATGTTGTACACACTGAGATCATCTCCTTGTTTCAATCACCCAGCATTAATAGCATTTGATAATAAACTGAAAGAGTGCCTTTCCACGATGTCTAACATTGCCCTGTCTGATACTCAGTGGTCACAGGCTACTCTACCAGTTAAGAAAGGTGGGTTAGGTATTAGACAAACATCGCATGTTGCGCCCTCAGCTTTCATATCTTCATACATTTCTACCAGGCCACTTCAGGATTCCATTCTCGGTCACTTCTCATCCTATCATGATGTCAACTTTGATCTTGCTCTTTCATTATGGTCTGAACGGTATAACGCTGTAGCTCCACCTGGAGATAAAGATAAAATGCAAAAATTCTGGGACGCAGCAGCCATCGAAAAATGCTTTGAGCAGATTTTAAACTTTCAATCTGACGCAGCTGATAGAGCAAGGCTCCTGGCTGTTTCAAGTCCACGAAGCAGTGACTGGTTACACGCCTTCCCTATCTCATCCTGCGGCCTTCATTTGGACGACGAGTCCGTTAGAGTTGCTATTGGCTTCAGACTTGGTGCTCGGCTGTGTGAGCCGCACACTTGTCCATGTGGTTCCATAGTAGACTCTAGAGGCATCCACAGTCTATCGTGCAAGAGGAGTGCAGGGAGGGCTAGTCGACATCACAATCTGAACGACATCGTTTGGCGTGCTCTTACCAAAGCCAGCATTCCTTCTATCAAGGAGCCTCCGGGTCTCTTTCGGTCTGATGGAAAGCGCCCGGATGGCCTTACTCTCATTCCGTGGCAAAAGGGTAAGTGCTTAGCATGGTATGTAACAGTCTCTGATACCCTAGCCAATTCTTACCTTCACGTAACTTCATCTTCGGCTGGCGGAGCAGCCGAACTGGCTGCCAGAAGGAAACTCGAGAAATATAAGGATTTGCCTTCAGTCTACGACTTCATGCCAATAGCAATTGAAACATTTGGCCCAACGAATGAAGCTGCCTCCGAGTTTATCAACATATTAGGTAGAAAAATTTCAGATATTACCGATGATAATCGTGAAACCTCTTTCTTGAGGCAAAGAATTTCAATGGCACTTCAGCGCTTTAATGCTGTCTGTTTTAGAGGATCGTTTTCTCATTCTGATGATCCTGCTTCTGAGGATAATGTGAATCCTCCTACCTCTCATGGTTTACCTGTCTCGATTGCTACAGCTGCTATGACCATAATTCTAGCTGATGCACCAGACGGAACCATGCCTTCAGATTTCGATTCCATTTCAAGCTCCTGTTTGTTTAATCCTTTGACAGCGCCACTTGAAACTTCTGAACCGTTCAATGGAGCACATCCACTGCTGTCTTCGATCTCTAATGATGCGTCATCATATGATTTAGAAGTGGTAGGTTCGAATGAGAAAGACAGAAACGATGTCGTAGCATATAACACGGACAGCTTTAACTCAGCTGCTACTGATACAAAGAGAAGCAGACGAAGATCTCGCAGATCTGTTCTTGACCTGACCATCGTTGAAGCTAAAGCAATGTGTGGAGATATGGACAATTCGTCCAGTCGACAACTAAGGTAGCGTAAACCACATCCAGAATCTAATGTTAATAGGATTTACGAGACTCATGACATGAGAAAACAGAAACCTACAAAGGCAATGAACTTCATAGTCACAGACCCTAAGACTAATGAAGGGCCTGAGGGAAAGATCCTAGAGAACTCATCGGATGAAAAATCATCATTTTCAGCAATAAAATCGTCTGAATCAAGTAAGATCCTTATGTATGTTCACAGTTTTCTTCTTGAGTATCGTAACTCGGTGGCCATCAGTCCTCTCATAAATCTATCCTACATCCCTGGGATCTCATATGTCAAGGATCTGCACGGGTTCACCGGCTCTACTCTCGCCACACCCGGTAAACCTTTGCATTGTTCTGCTTCCCACAATCATCAGATTGCTAATGGAGTGAGTTGGGTGGCGGGGCTGACGAAGAAGAAAGTAGAAGTACTTATAGGTACGGCTATATGTCCGCGTTCTGCTGAAATTTGTGTCTTGGGTGGCAAATCACAAACAAATTTCAAACGTCGCGTGTTGTCGCCTGAAGTCCCTAAACTCTTTGAGCCCCTCAACATCGATGACATTGCATTACCTCGATGTTCTACATCATCAAGAGGGAATATGTCGCTGTACAAACCTTCAGCTATCGCTTACGAAGTCAGCTACGACGTGGATTTGCTGATGCTGACCTCGAGAGTTCTGTGTAGTGGTAGTGTTTCGCCAGTATTGACCTGTAGTTTTGCCTCAGTGCAGAACTTCCATCACATTGCACTTCCATCACATCACGGCCGTCAGACACTTCATATGAAACAGAAGAAGATGCAGTCGTGGAGGCCTCAGATTCAGCGGGTGCTTCATTTCAATCTCCAGAAGCAACAACAACATCAGAGCTTTGATCGACAGCATATCGGGTTTTCTGTGAGCTCACCAGGATCATCTGGCTCCCGGCCTCCAACACACTCCTCGACCCACAAACCTCTGCGAGGGGCAGGGCCTCAGCTCTCGAGCCTGGCCACTGCGAGTGTTGACTCCCCAGTGAGGTGCCCCAAGTTCAGGGGACACCAGCCGCAGAACCCGATCAGCTCACCGGCTGGGTTGACCCCTCAGGGTCTTCTGCGTCCTGACACTGACACCTCTCAGCCGCCGCAAGATGGTTACGTTCAACCCACGGCTGACCTGCTCTCTCCGTTCTACGTCAACCATCCGTTCAGTCTGGAGATCAATGCTCTGATACAGCCTCTTGGTAGAGCTCAGTCTGCTCCCACGAGATCTGATCCGCAGCTGTTTGGTCTGCCACTGCTACATCAACAGCAGCCTCATGCTGCTGGAATGAGGCGGGAGCGCAGCAGTCAGCTGATTGGTGGGGAGCAATTTTCTCTGATATCGGAGTTGGTGAAGAGCGAGACGGGAGGGAGATCTGAGTGCAGATCAGCCGATATCACATAGAAGATTTCAGAAAAACTTAAATGTTCGTCAATTTCTACACCAAGGAACTTAACCATTACTTGATTAGTGGATTAATACTTTATTATGCATGTAGAAATGCAACAAGAATGTAAACGTCGTACAAACAAAATTAAATTATTCAGTACTAAATATAAAGTCGACGACATATTCGTCTACATGCACATAAACAGTTTTACAGGCCTATATTGGCTACTAGTTACATATATATATATATATATATATATATATATATATATATATATATATTATTTAAAAATATTTAAGGATGTACTTGTAGACTAGTTTGACAAAATTATTAAGTAAGTTGCGTTTTATAAAGCTGTAAAGCCAATGTTAACGTCAGTTTCATCTATCTAAAGTGATATCAGTGACGAGCGAGCCCAGGATTTGATTCCCGCACATAGGCTTACTAATCTGCGACAAGCATCAAGGCGGTAGATTTATTTATTGTTATATTAGACTACAGGAAAGCTAATAGTAGTAGTAATAATAATAATAGTAGTAGTAGTAATAATAATAGTATAGGTTTAACGTCCGTTTCTTAATAAAAGGTTGATGTCAGGGACGTTATTAACAATCATAGTAGATCCATTTTCTGTAAGATGTGTTTATATTCAGTCTGACTACAGACTGAATAGTAATATATACCTCGAATCTAAAGCTATATTCACCTGTCTTCGTATCCTCTATATTAAATACAACGAAAGCATCATCAATTCAGAGGTCGATGTTCAGCACGGAACCATCTCCGTCCACTTCAAGTCAACCTTGCGATTAGTCTTCTTTTGAATTCTCTAAGCTCTCCTTTTATAAGAGCTGCACATTTAGATGATATATTTTGGGAAGTAATGCGGATTCTTTAAGCAAACTCACTCTCTGGTATTTTTCAAAGTGGAAGGTTCGAGGTGCATATTCCTACTCATATACTCTGCACTTTAATGTGGCATATTATAAATTTTAGAAATTAGAAAATTTAAAATTTGAAATTTAGAAATTTTAGAAATATTAGAAATTATGACTTTTCAGGTTGTTACTCTTTCCCAACTTCAGTTCTTGTTTGATCGCTCTTTACGATGCATGCTGTTTACGGTTGTTTTATGCTTTAGTGGCCCAGGAACAACACGGAATTAGTTGTAATACTGTTTCTAGGTTATAGCATCTTTATTGTGTATTTATTATGTAGCCTATACTAAACAGTTGAAAACTATCAGTTGAGATTCTGAAAGGTAATTTAATGTCTAGCCTTAATGCCATGAAGTTGTAATTGCAGTCATAACGAAAGTTTAGTCTATGAAAATTCGAAATGTCTGAGTATGAATGATTTATGACCTTCAACCATACAAACTCGCACAACTCCACATGAAATTGATAGATGGATCACAATGTATGATCAAATTTTATTTTTCAATTTAACACTTATAATAAAGCACAATTATATCTTTAATATTTCGCAGTAATTCTGCTGAAAAATGATCGTATTCGATTTAATCTGTTTGCCCTTTCAAATTGGACTACATGAAATGATAAACCGGTTAAAAGCTACACAAGTCAGAAGCAATGACGCAACAGTGAACGTCAGTTAAAAGCCACAAAGATAAATACGATTTGTCAAATCCAGCAGGTTGGTAAATTTACCGTTCAAACAGAATCGGTGCAAACAGCATCGTCTAATCGTCGTCTGCAATTAGCTTTTTGATCCAGTAAATTGTTCCACCAGTTTTTTTGAATTTATAAATTGATTCAACCCAGCACGTGCGTTGTTAATGTAGATCTCGGTCGGTGTAGTAACAGTGCAATGTGATATAGAGATGTCATTTGCCATTTGAGCTCGGATAGACAGTATCAAAGCGCCATTGGATACTAGTTGCTACTATATACAGTAGAGCTTCCTATACAGTTTCTTGACTTGTTTAGTCTTAATTTGAAGAGATCTAGATTACGTAAATTAGTTAGTTAAATTTAATTTATAGCCAATGTATTCTTTAGCTTTGTCTAATCTTTCGGTTATATAAAACAGCAACGTATCGTATATTTACACATTACAGCCAAGACACTTTCCTCTGGAAATTTACCAGACATTTGATCTCGTCAGTCGCTTTGGTAGTTTAGAATAGACCGATTCTTTTAATGCTCTCTCAGAGCGACTTGCAAAATCTAGTCATATTTCAGAATTTAAAGCAAGCTATTCAGTTTTATAAATATTTATACAATTAGTTCTAACCTTGTGTCATATTTACACCCCTATGTAATTTATAATTTACACTAATGCATAATTATATATATATATATATATATATATATATATATATATATATATATACACACATTTACGTGCATGTATGTAATGATGATGTGTATTGTAATGTTACGTATTATAACGATATGTATTTAACTTGTGTTCTACAGTGCTTGTTTAACGCTCACTGTAATATAGTAGTAGGTGGTTGTGTGGACAGCTGCTAACAGTAGTTAGGTTATTGTATATCTACTATTTACATCAACGTAATGATAATTAGTCCAGAGGAAAATGCCAACCGATTTAGTTAATCATTAATTAATCATCAGTTAAACTTAAGAAAAAATAGAAAAATGAAAATGCATAATATAGCTTAGATACACACAAAGACACAAAAACATGCGCTCCAACACATGCTCACATATGCACTCACAGCCACAGAAAAGAACGTAATGAATAGGAAACCGTCACCGTAGTGACGTAGTGACACCTTAATGACGTAGTGACACCGTAGTGACGTAGTGACACCGTAGTGACGTAGTGACACCGTAGTGACGTAGTGACACCGTAGTGACGCAGTGACACCGTAGTGTCGTAGTGACACCGTAGTGACGTAGTGACACTGTAGTGACGTAGTGACACCGTAGTGACATTAACGTTAGGCTGCATGTTGCCCAATTCTATACTAATCCGAGGCTTAGTAGAATCGTTTAATTTTGTTCTTACGCATATGAAGAGTAGCAAAAAGGCAAGAACTTATCCATTTTGAGTCTATCTATAGATACTAATTCAAGCAGTTAATCAATATTTATTTAACGTCCGGTTCCTCGGCATAAGATGATGTCAGGGACGTCTCAAGCAGACTCTGCACCGCAGACTTCAATACACTACACGATGACGACTGAGTGTATTTAAGACCAAAGCGAAAGCGAGATAAAATCAGTGCAAGTCCAAGATTATTTATTGATAATCATCGATGAAGGATGAGCCCCTACTTACGACAATCATAATTACACAGCTGGCTATTTACGTAGTCTATCGTCTTTTTAGCAACGTAGGCTATTTTCGCCTTGCATAGGCGATAGCATATGTTCTACATCTTAAATATGAAAAGATGCAGTCACTTTAATTTGATTCTGGTTT
This sequence comes from Enchytraeus crypticus, assembly GCA_905160935.1. NCBI lineage: Eukaryota > Metazoa > Annelida > Clitellata > Enchytraeida > Enchytraeidae > Enchytraeus > Enchytraeus crypticus. The sequence goes on along the minus strand of CAJHZI010000499.1, from coordinate 1,351 downwards.
ACTGACAAGGTTGTCATTGCCTTAATATTGAAATTCTAAACGAAGTAAAAGGTTTTTAATTGGTTTCATGTGGAAAATGAAACACGGTTTTCATTTTTGATCTACTACTATAATAACTATTACAGTAATACAAGCCTATGGAGCTTAATTTGTTACAATTAAGATTTATAGTCGTAATAACAATAATACTCCCAATTAGTGCTATGAATGTACATGCCATTTTGGTCTTCTACAGCAGTAATTTCGTTATTAATGATAATAAAAGTAATTAACAAAAATTAAAACATAATTTCAATCTCAGTATTAATACATTGCTAAGCTATTCGACGCTAATGCAAGGCCGCTAACCTGTCTTTATTAGTCGACTAACCTTTTAAAATATACATCAATATACAGTATATTTGCATGTACATGTACTCCATATTCTAATTTGTCAAGTGTATTTATTTATTTTTCAAGCTTATCACTAATTAAGCTTAGCAGTTTGAATGCAGCAGCTTCATTACGAACCACTTTAGCAATTGTGTAAACGAAAGTGCCCACAAAATAAAGTGCTTATTGGTATACTTTTATGTAGCTATAGCAGATAAATAAACGCTTCCTTTTGAAGTCGGAGTTTATAGGATCGGCATGGAGGGGTCTGGACAGGAAATAGAACCTAAGTTCATCTATTTTTCCACCTGTCAACATTTCATGTATTCAATTGGAGTTAAATGCGCCCCTACAGAATAGAAAATCTGTGCCACAACTCAGTCTCGAACTCGCATTCTCGTTCAAGAAGTAAGCATTCTACCACTGTGCCACTCACTCGGCTTTGCAGCTGATAAGTAAAAGATCTTTTAAAAAGCTAAGAGATTAATGCTGTGCGCGTACGTTAGAGCACGAAACGATAATTTCAGATGAAAATCTGTAAAACTTATGCACAGCTAATATTATAATATACTAAATATCTTTTCATGATTTGAATCCTTTCAGATTATGTCATAGTTTTAAAAAATACACGCAAGATCTTCCTTAAAGCTGGCAGAAAGAAAACTTTCTTTCCTAAATTTAATATTTCATCGGCTCATATTTTATTATTATACTAATTAAAATTGCTATAGCAGAAGCTTGGAAAATGCAACCCGATTCAATTCCTAATCCAATTCACATAGAGTCCATAATTGTGGAAGAAGCGGTACAGGATGAGACAACGATAAAGGAGAAGAGCGAAATTCAAAAGTATGAAGTCACAAACTCCAGTGATCGTGTCTCAACCTCCGAAACGTTATTTCGCTCAATCTTTCCACTGATTATCAGCATGAAGTTGTTTGGTATGTACTTCGAAAACGGAGAAGCTGAAGCTGAATAC
>CAJHZI010000498.1:2362500-2415000 GCA_905160935.1 Enchytraeus crypticus | reverse complement strand
CAGAACTAAAATGTATGCATATTTTAAGTTATAAGATATTGCTTAATGAATTTCGAAATTTGTGCCCAATTTGGCTGCTAGTGGGGCTAGTGTGGGTATAATCTACCAGTGGCGGGCAATAGTTAAGAAGTTGCGAGTAACTAGTTTAGTTTAACTACTTTTTTTATTAGAGCAAAAGTTTAACTACTATTTTTAGTTGACTTCGACAATCTTTCATTCTAATTTAGTTATATCGAAAATATTTTAACATTTATCAAAATTATAGACCTAAATATCTTTATCATTCCTTAATATTATCAAAACTAAAATTAATTTATAACATACTAAATGTTATATTATTTTATAGCAGATCACCTGTTTTTCCGTGAAAAGCAAATCGAATTTTAAAGACATAGGCTACATGTACAGACTGCGTAAAAAAATTGACCTCCTGCAGAACATTTTCTATAACTTTGGTATCTGATATCTCTATATAATGTAAATTTAAGCGATTATTCATATCCAATTCTTCACTTATGCTGAAAAGTTCATGGAAATATATGCTCTAAAAGTCGAGTTATACTCCTTTTGGCGAACATACCTGCCTTTCAATACTAAATTTCTCAAAAGAAAATATTTAAAATTATTTGATTTTGTTGACCCTGAAAAGGTAACTAATTCTCTTAATAGTTGACAAGGACCATCCTTTCGGCGGATATGCTTGCTTTATTCTTTTCGCCCCGTAACCATGCTCATGGAGTGTCTGCATCCACAACTTAACGTCGTACGTAACTTTTCCCATGATTGCAGTCAAGAGCACAGATTGAAAATTAACAGTGGCTACGACGCGTAGCGTGACGTAATAAGTATTGCTTTGACAGCCACAGAGGGTTAGAGCTGTGGGCTTCAGCGAGGTCCTGTCTAGCCCAACTGCGAGGCCTTGTCTAGCCTAGCTTCTAGCCCAGTAAAATTCTGAGCCTAGACGTACAGCGCTTTCTGTTCTCGAACCAAAACAATGAATCAGGAGTATTCAGTAATCAGTAAAAAAACTGCTTAGAGAATCTAAAAAAGGTAAGGGCATAGCGCAAAAAGATCTTAAACTAGAATTGTTTCTTGTTTCAGCATATGTGTAGAATTAGACCATGAATAATCGCTTCAATTTACATGATAAAGAGACATCAGATACCAAAGTTATAGAAAATATTCTCTAGGGTGTTAAGTTTTTTGACGCATTCTGTATTTACCGATGAGAGGGTCCTTTTATACTCTTTTAGTGTTATCCCATTTTAAGTAGGCATCATACTTCTACACGTACGAGCTAATCGACTTAGAGTTAATTTAGGTTATAGTTATTAGTAGAAATTAATTTTAATGGTTTTAGGAGGACTTTGGACTGGGACTTCCGTATCCGCTGCTGAGATCATCAGTGAGTCCGTGAGCCTGACGCTTGATCTGCGTGAGAGCGTTGTAGCCGTAGGTCATGTTAGCGAACATCAGTCGTTCCTCGTAGTCGTACTGACAGAGGATCTTGTTGTCGCACAGGTAGTACCGGTCTCCAACACAAAACCTACACAAAAGTTTAGACACGTCAAGTACAACAACAACAACTACAACAGCAGCAAAAACATATGCAACAACAATAGAGCGAGTGAAAGAGAGAAAAAAAGTTTATTGAAAGTCGACAGTGGGCAGTACATTAAGAGAGAGATCTTGGATTATGAAAGAAACTTAAATTTCTGTGTTAAGAATTACAGCGTAGCAGCAAATCTTCTTCTTCTTCTTCCTTTTCTTCTTCTTCTTCTTCTTCTTATTATTATTATTATTATTATTGTTAGCGTAGTTTGACGATGTTATTTAGCAGGTCAATAAAAGTTGCTGCAAGATAGCCGTCGAATACTGCATACATGTGATATGCAAGATTAAGACATTAAAGTGTATATTAGCATCTCAGTGAAAACTGTACTAGGATTCATGGAATCCAATGTACATGTAAATATTATGCTCGATGTTTTATTTAAAGAATAATGAAAGTATATTGAACACAAAAGTATCTCGCTGATTACACCGGTTATATGTTTCTTCATTTTCTGTCGACTCTACAGTATGTTTAGTCGATATTATGTACATGTACATCATATGAACCGTTTTAGAATAGCAGTACACACTCTCTGAGATTCTAATTTATGATGTTGATAAACGCATGCTGTGACCAGGTTGCTGAAGAATACGCCAAACGTGTACTGCACGTATCGTACAAGGCGACAAAACACTAAGATCCAAACCAATATCAAAAAAGGCATTCGTTTGATGAAAGCCTATGCTCCAGAAACTGCTACAAAATTTTCTAAAACGAATGGAAAGGGAAAGATTTTAGGATACTGACTAATGATTAGGTGTAGGACAGAGAGAAATGGAGAAATTGGAGAGATCTACTGAAATCCAGAGTAAGTCTATTGGTATCCAGATTCTAGTGAAAGTGAAAATGAAAAGAAGAAGAAGACGATGGTATTCAATAATAGCTATAAAATATAAACCTGTGGCTGCATTGTTGACACGCAAAGCATTCTAAATGATACACGTTCCCCTTTGCTCTCATGACCATCTCGAAAGCCGGAATCATCTTAGAACAGGCCGAACAGTATCCTGTTGTACCGAATAATCTGCAGCAATGAATACAATAAAAATTATACGAGATATAAGGCTAGATATGCATGCATCTTTAACTTATTGGTCTTTTCAGCTACATTTCAAATAGTTTTATTTTAAATTTTTATAATTTTACTGTAAAGTATCTAGAATTCGTTCACGTCTTAGTTGTCATGCACATAGGTCAGTCAATGCCTAGCATTTGGGCAGACGAAAACGCTTTCTGCTTCCGGTTGAGTCTTACTCTGATGTACATAGTGCGGACTATCCAAGCCTTGCATACTTTTGCGATCGATGACTAGTAGCATTTGAAAGTAGTGAGTGTCTACTTCGTAACTTTGATAAAGCTGGTACAGCAAAGGTTAACGTCAGTTTCCGCACTCGAAAGCTATGTCAGTGACGGGCGAGCCCAGGATTTTAACCCCGCACACACTGATCCGCGGTATATATATATACATACATATATATATATATATATATATATATATATATACATGTATATATATATATATATTATATATATAATATATATAATATATATACATTTACATTGTGCAGAATTTAAAAAGTGAATTTTGTAATGATTGACTGTATTATATATTATATATATATATATATATATATATATATATATATATATATATATATCTGTGTATTATGTGTTTAGGGAGAGAGAGAGAGAGAGAGATAGAGAGAGAGAGTGAGAGAGAGAGAGAAAATAAAGCAGGAAAAGAGAAAAAGAGATAAATTATCTAGATTAACTGGCTAGAAACTACACTACACTTGATCATGAATAATTAGAAAAATCTAATAAGTGAAGTTTATGTCACTAGGAGTATTGTACCCATGATTGTTTTAGCGTCGACTCAGCTAAACTAATAAGAACGCGATAGATTGAAAGCTTTTCTCTCAGCTTCTCACTTCACAGAAACTTATTCAACCAAGCTAGTACGACAGCCAGGAGAGTCGTTTCGACTCGGATGAAATTCTGCACAATGTAAACTAATTTACTGTTTTAATTTGGGTCTGTTTTTATTTAGATACTTGAATAATCTTCTAAATTATCTTAACAGAATCGTGTTGTGGTAGGTCTCCTTCTTAACGATATGCTCATCTAGGCTATTTATTGTTCAGACTGCAAAACACAGTCACGAACCCATAAACATGTTAACACCTAACTAATTAACTAATTAGATATGTTAAAACCTAACTAATTAACCAATTACGACAAATTACCTTAAGATCAGGAGAATAGCACTCTGATAGTTTCTGCTTTCATATTAACAGTTCCAAAGGATTCCACCTTCTATAGTAAAAAGAACTATTCCTTTTTATGTATGATCCATTAATCTAGTTTGCCAGAATTAGAGTTTTCATTTAATGACTTTCTTATTTTAGAACGCAGGCGTGATTTAGACGAAATAATTCTGACTTGGACCTACCAATGTCTTGGATGGGAGCAGCACCCTAGTTGTTGTGGGTGGTTCTATTAGATATAAATGCATCTACTTGTATTTCAGTGGCGTCAGTATTTCTTAAAGTAACATCATTCGAAGCACTCTCATTGAATTATACTGTAGGTCTAAACAATCTTTAAAATCTGCTGAATATCCAACATCTAGTTGGCTCTTTTATAGATTTAGTCATTTATCTATTACCTTAAAGATGCTAATATTAATTATGCACATTAAATATGAAATATGTAAATAATTGAAAAAGCGTAAATAACTTGGGATGAAATTTCTCGCCCCAATACAATTGCAAAAATAAAAAAATGAAATTCCACCTTTAATTTGAAAGTATGGTGAGAAAATGTTGTAGTTATAAATCGTATGGATTATTAACATGACTGATATTGTGTCTCATTTTACTTTGTTCTCAGCTGTTGCATAAAGTTCGGGGTATAAACTAAGCCCGGGGTGCAAACTAAGCCCAGGGTATAAACACCATTTCTTCATGTTATGCCAGTAGGAAGTTTAATCTACCTTCTGTGCTTTTCGCACGCTTCTTCCAAAACAGTCTTTGGAAGAGGTCATTTTTATGCAGTATTTTCTTAATTATTATTTATCATCTTTATTTTTAATTATTTTTCCGAATCTAAACTGACGATAACTGCATCAAGAACTACATATACAAATAAGCTAAGTACATGTAAGTTAAATAGTTAACGAATGCTACTTAAGCTAAATATTTGTTAGAAAATTTTGTTCTATATTAAATTTTCTAGTTTCTGCTAGATAATGAGCTGTGCATTAAATAATACAAATTTGATATATTATACTGTGTTTTAAAGTGTTAATTTACTTAAAACACTTTACTGTGTATTAAAGGTTTGACTAAGTATTGTACCTTGTATTAAACCGTGCACATGTAATATATTATACTGTGTTTTAAAATGTTTATTTATTTAAAATACTTTACTGCGTATTAAATGCTTGACTAAGTATTGTACATTATATTAAATTGGTGGTTTATTTTTACTCAATATTATAATCTACCGAAGTTCAATCTCTCTACTAAATATTGTGAAGTGCATTAAACAAACTGTGTACTAAAGATACTTAATGTGCATCAAATTATTATACAATCAATATTTACTAAAGATTTCAATGTGTATTAAACTATTACAGGCTACAATCTAGGCCTAAATGTAATAAGCTTTCAATGTGCATTAAACTATTATACAATCTATATTTACCAAAGAGTTCAATGTGCATTAAACATCACGTATTTGTACTATATACATCGTACCGAGCACCAAACTTTGTATTGGTACTAAACATTGTACTGTGTATTATCTTGCAGCTATAGGAAGATTAGGAGGGTCAACTGAGACCAGGGAGAATCGATGTGAGAGGCAGGGACCTCGCGGCGTCAGTCAATGGGATCGATGCGTCTCGAGTGAATTCTACTTTAGGCGCGCACCCGATGCGCTCGCCCGGGGAGAGGGCCTTCGATCAGCGGCGCTGTCGCAGCCCGGCCTGGTCGCATGGGCGGCCCTTCTCGCTGTGGCAGAGATTAACAAGCTTTTATTATTATCTTGTCCTCCTTAAGATGTTCATTCAAGAGACTTGATTCCGAAGCTAACAAATCTGGTTTGGAAATAAATTGCTAGTAAGTGTGAATTAAGAGTAGAGAGTACCTTGTTACAGCCTTCATCAAACTGATTAATTCGCGAATGTTTTATTACAAAGATAAAGATTAAATGCCGACGTGCTATGGTATTCACTATTAGTATCATCAAATAGTAAAATTAAGTCTCTAAGTAATTATTTTTCTTGTGCTCTCACACAAAAAGCCTACTGCCACAACTTGTAAAATCGAAGATGCATCATGCATGTAACACGATCATTTTGACTTACTTTATTCGGATATGAGTATTTAAATTTTAACATGCAAATTAGCAAGTGTCACTATCACGGTTTCGCCATGTAGAGTTTTTGAAATTCGTAACTTTAGACAGTATTCACTAAATATTTACAGCCTAATGTAATCTGAATTTTTGACAGTTTAAATAATAATAATAATAATAAATGTTTAACATCCGTTTCCTCATCCAGGGATAATGTCAGCGACGTCCCCAACAAATTGCGAACAAATATAATCGCACAAGGTTACCGACAGCGATATTCAAAAATAAGTAATAAGTACAATATTCAGTAAAAATCTGCGGAATCGCCTGGTCTCCGGGTATCTTCAATAAAACGATGTCTGCACAGATCTCGACGATTTCTGCACAGATCTCGACGATTTCTGCACAGATCTCGACGATTTCTGCACAAATTTCGACGATTTCTGCACAAATTTCGACGATTTCTGCACAAATCTCGACCATTTCTGCACAAATCTCGACGATTTCTTCACAGATCTCGACGATTTCTTCACAGATCTCGACGATTTCTTCACAGATCTCGCCAATTTCTGCAGAGATCTCGCCCATTTCTGCAGAGATCTCGACACAGTTTCAGAAGCTTACCTTAGATAGTCTCGACGACAGAGGAGTAGATTTGCTTTGGCGAATAGAGTTGATCCCACCTCACCCAACCTGCAGTCACAGCAGGAACACTTCAGACAGTCCTCATGCCAGAACTGCTCGAGAGCTTTCAGAAGATATCTGTCGGTTATCGGCTTCTTACAACCGGCGCAGATCTGTTCGTTGTGTGAGTGCAGGCGTGACAGCTCCTGAACGCTGCTCTCAGTCGAACCCGAGCCCCTAGCTCCACTGCCAGACGTGCTAACCATCTCGTCGTGGTGGTGGTGGTGGTGGTGGGACGTCATCTGCATTGTTTAGATCACAGAATAAAGCAATGAAAAATAATAATAATAAAATAATTTTTTTAAAAACATAGCAAATACATTAAAGCCTTTAAGACCTTTGTAATTCAAGGTTTATACAACAATTACATGCAGCAACAACTACCATTGCTGATTCTTGTTGTTATACACTTCGCGTTGTGGGACCTGAATTCAATCTCGACTAGGCCTAAGTCGATAATGGATGTTGTAAAGCCAGATAGTAAGTTATATTTAAATTCGCGCTGTGACGGAGCCTTCTTGCCATCTACATGTAGGACGAAAGGCTGTGAACGAAATGCTGAATAATGGCGATGTTTGAAGAAATAAGTTTAGAAAGTAGAAATGTACGCACATAAAATTTGCAAACACGTGCATTCTGCGATAGATAAGAATAATTAATAAAACGTTTCTCAATGGTGGATTAGATAAATACACACTCTCTGATATTGATTTAATCGTCAGAGCTCTGGTATTCACTGGATCTTCATGAACTAATGAACTATTTTAATTCATTTACATTTCATGATGTGTCCGAATACGACACTCTTTCACTATGGTTTCACCAGCGCCGTTAAAAGCGATAATTTAAGGACCGAAAATAGAAATAAGTCTAACGCCAATTTGAAGATTGTAATTAAATTGCGGTTTTACGGAGTAGACTAAAAAAGCTTTATTTCGTAGGTCGGATAATTAAATGCTTTTGAGATCATTTGATGTTACAAAATGTAAAGTTTCTTGTTTCACGGCTGACTTCGGTAAATCTAAAATCGATTTTAAATACTTTTTCTGAAGATCTTGCAGTAAACCCGGTAAAAGTAATCTGAAGATTGTCAAAGTTAAACCGAGTTCAAAGTTATATTACTTAAAGAAAGAGCTTTTCGAAAGTTTAGTTGAACTGAAAGTGTAAAAGAACTTTGCCAATAATAGTTTCCTTATTCGCAAAAAAATAGAGATCTACCTTTTAATGAGCCAGCCTATCAAATTATGGAGTCCTCACTATTTGGATTAAGAAGCAGACTTTAAACCTCTTGTGGTTGTCGTTGTTGTTGCAATCATTGCTGCTGTTGTTGATTTTATTATTATTACTTTTATTATAAATCTAAAAGCTGAAGACAATTTAAAGATAAGTTTAGAGACAGTTTTCGGTCCCGAAAACATATCAGTGACAGAGTGAATCCAATATCTGAACATGCACCTATTCATCCGTAGCCCAGCACCTAACCAATCCCGCTACTAACAAACTGCATATCTTATAAATTATAACTCATTTAATAGCGCTCTTTTCTTGTCTACTACATTTCTACAGAGTAGCTGTAGGAGAAGCTATAGGGACTCTGACAGTATATTAACCCTGTTAATACCGTCCCGGCCCGGATCCTACAGGATCAGACCGGAGAAGGACGCCGAGCTTATAACACGGGTCAGAGGATCCGCTGATTCAGCGTTGCCGTCGACTTGTACACGCGAACTACAAACTTATTCCGCAAGATTTGCATTACGAATTTCCCAGTCTCTGTTCACTCATTGAAATTGATGGATTCAATTTGCCGCCAGCTTCAGAGAGGAATCTGATGACTGTAGAGTTTAACTGATACTCTCACGACTAGAACTTGGATTTGTCTGTCAGTTTACTTTTAGTCTAGACGCTCTTATATATATATATATATATATATATATATATATATATAAGTGCCGTGCCTGTTCCAAGCCTGGGCGGTCATGGTCATATTCCTATATATATATATATATATATATATATATATATATATATATATATATATATATATATGCGTGTGTGTGCGTGCTTGTGCGTGTGTGCGTATGTGTGCGGGCATTATGAACTCATCGAGCTACTTAACTTGTTCGACCTAAAAACTAATAGCTTTCATTCATTTAGTTTAGGGATTCCATAGGTTTGTCCACTTCTCTATTGCTATAGACTTCCATGTTCTTAGTACATAATAATTAAGATATTAGTTATTTTAAGTACTGTTGGTCTAAGGATTCGTCCAAACAGGGAGAGTATTTACTTCAATGAGCACATGGTAAATGAAACGCTTTATTACTCCAGTGTCTTCGGGATTACGACATAGAGATTTACTAGCTTTAATTAAGTAAACAATCATGAATTCCTATGCTCAATATTTCTAGGCCAACACAATCATTTAACATTGTTAAGTTACCACAACCATATGCGGCCTGTACATTTATTTCTCAAATGTACATCCTGTACATTTGCTCCTGCTGGAGCCAGTGGCAAAGTCGGTAAAACACTCGACCGCGGATCAGCATGTGCGGGGTTCAAATCCTGGGTTCACCCGTCACTGACATAGTTTTCGAGTGAGGAAACTAATGTTAACCTTAGTTTACCGTCTTTTACATTGCTACGTTGTAACAGCCATTGGCCCCTATATTTAAAAACACTCCAGTTTCATTGCCGTGCTGATGGAAAGAAGAGCGCCCATTGTAGCGCGTAACGCTGTTAACTCGTCGAAGAGTTAAGTGTGTTTCTCTGTACCTCAGCCAGAGCCTCGAATCATTGGTCGCCTCTATCACTCGTTCACTTCACCGATTCTCGATTGACGATGTCTCGCCCGCGACGATGCCTCCAAATTGATTATTTACTCCTTGCAACAAATAAATTTCTGCGAAATGCTCATTGGGTTTCTTATTAGAGCGTTTCGCTGTTTAGTTGTTAGAAATTAATTGAATGTTTTGTTACCACTTTGTATTCACCGTATAATTCACCTATTCAGCAATTAGTAAATACATTAATAATGCCGAAGCATATATTTTGTTCGTAATAACTATATTTATCTAATTTGTCAGTACCAAATGACAAACCAAGTTCAAAATCAGTTTCCTGCTCGATAGCATGTCAGTGACAGAGATAGCATATAATTTGAAGTTTTGAACCCTACACCTGCTGATCCACTGATATACATAATTATTAAAAAATCTAACTACTTAGGTTTATTTTGCTAATAAACTTACTTATGAAATTATATATTACACATAGACTTATTTGATGATTATCGTCAATAGTGTTGGCTCATTTTAGAATTTAAGATTGCCTCTATAAACCAAAGTTCGTCAAATTATTGTTACTACTGGCAGACAGACTCTTCAGAGCTTGCGTAATCGCAAGAGTTTGTAAAGCAGATATTTTTAGTACACTTGAGAAGAATTAGGATGGCCACAATGATAAGATTTTTCGACTGCAAGCTTAATTTCTGCATATTAATTTAAATCTATTTCAGAGTTAATTTGTCTTTAACGTGGGACCCGACATATTTCGATGTTGTGGACAAACGTGAATTATAATCATTGTTATAAAATCATTACGTCATATAATCAAGTACGATGTATAATCACTGTTGTTCCATTTATTACAAAATTTATCGTTATAATTCCTAACTCTATTGATCGATAGATGATTAGTCTGCAAGGCGGGCTTTAAAACCAAACTCATTGAGTTTACATTTTCTCTCAATTCTAATAAAAACTAACATCTTCAGCCTGATGGTCAGAATGTACAGCAGCGTATGACAGATTTAATTGTTTAAATTACACGTTGGTATCCTGCTCGATGGTCTAAGGCTCCTCAGGAAATCACAAACCATTATTCATTATCCAGTATCCTTATTCATTTGCATGTACTCAAATGGTTAAGTTGTGGTTTGAACCAAAAATAGTAGCAAAACAACACGTGTAAATCAACTTATAGGAAGATGCATATTTCTCTTCGTTATATTGTTATATTAGCAAAATTTTACTAAGTTCTTATTAATTTTAAATTAAAAAATGTTTATTGTTAACATGAAAATAGTTCTAATAAAATCAGTAGACCTGTTTAGCCTATTTAATCTTGAAGAGACGGAAGCATGCTACTAAGAAGTCCCATTACAGAGTAGTGTATGTAGGATTTAAATTCAGTTCCTTTAACTATACGCTTTCGAAGCAGTAAACTGAAGTTAAACTAGACTTTGATCTTTAACCTTTTCACAAGATCAGAATTATTTCAATTATTCCTTTAATGACTAAGTAAATTGTAGTTATCATGCAAATAAAACTTGGTTGGTCTTTGGGAATATAGTTACGTTACATTAGTGAACCCGTTTATAATAATTAGTCATATGCACACTAATCCATCTTGAATACGTTACATTTTAACATCGTCAACAGATTTTATTTGTTAACTATTTAAGATTTGTTGTAAATTTACATAAACTCACTAACTCTGACTATACATCAAACCGGTAGAAGTTTTCTATTTAAGCAAAATATTTCTGAAAGAGGCCAAAAGACCTACCTTCTTAGGTATTTCCGAATATGACTGCAAATAGCTGTTATTCTGTGCAAGTGTTATTCCGATACGCTATCAGTTCTTTATTAAAGTTTCGCAGAATCATATAAAGATATCTGTTCAGTATTTCTCAATCTTCTCAGTCTCTAAATTCTGTTGTCGGTAATAAATAAACGCAAAAGTAGAGTCAGTACGCAATGTCTATCTCAACCCTACCGTAACTTTAAATTTATTTTTTTATATAAACGATAGTCATTCAAATTCACACGTAAATTCAATTTGTTATCGTCTCGTGTGTAGACTAGGCAGCAATCCACTTAATGTCTATGTATCCCAGCCGCACGGTCTATCGAGTGATGAGAAGACTTCAAGGGATAAAGTTCTCTCGTTAGATGTCTGTATGACTGGCACTGAATAGAGGCTGTGGTAGCAACAGCTACTGCAGTGGCAGCAACAGAGAGAGAGAGAGAGAACTATGTTTATTGAAGTACACATACAAGTATACATACAATCACAAGGTCATCAAAGAGGGTATATATACCCTATCTAGTTGACGGCAAGCAGTTGACAGCCAGCAACAGCTACAGCAGTGGTAGCAACAGCTACAGCAGTGGAAGCAACAGCTGCAGCAGTGGTAGCAACAGCTGCAGCAGTGGTAGCAACAGCTGCAGCAGTAGCAGCAACAGCTACAGCAGTGGTGGCAACATCTGCAGCAGTGGCAGCAACAGCTGCAGCAGTGGAAGCAACAGCTGCAGCAGTGGTAGCAACAGCTGCAGCAGAGGCTCATATACAACAATTATTGAACAAATGTATATCACATATACGATTACACATCACATGTATATATAGCATATGCGATTATATAGCAATATCACATGTATATCACATTTACGATTATTTACCACATAAGCGATTGTACCACATATGCGATTATACATCGCTTACATATCACATATACAATTTTGCATCACATGTATATCACATATACGATTACAGTATGTATCACATGGGTATCACTTACAAATGAATATCACATATACGATTATATATCACATGTATATATATATATAACTTACGCGATTGTATATCAATATCACATGCATATCACATTTAAGATTATTTACCACATAAGCGATTATATAATCGTTTATATATCAATATGCATATTATGTTTATATATCAATATGCATATTTATCAATATGCGATTATAAATCAATGTCACATTCCTATCACATATACGATTATATATCACAGGTATATCACATATATGATAATGCATCATATGCAGATCACATACACGACTATACTTTCCTTCGTATCATATATACGATTATATATTAAATGTATTTCACATATGATTATGCATCATCATCATCATCATCATCATCCTTCGAATCCCAGTCCTACCAGGGTCGGAAAAATATACGACTACATGTATAAGCCTGCATCACATATATAAATTATGATTATATATGTATACTAAAAGCTGGTAAAGCTAAGGTTAACGTCAGATTCCTTACTCGAAAGCGATGTCAGTGACGGGCGAGCCCAGGATTTGAACCCCGCACATACTGATCCGCGGAACGTCCGCGGAACGTCCGCATCCGTCCGCATCCGTCCGCATCCGCATACTATTGTACATCACATGTAGACATCATCAGGTCGATGGGATATCAGGTCGATGTATACTGTTATATATCGACTTGATGTATACCGCTATAGAACTGTATTTTATACGTAAATAAATAAATGCCTACATCTTTCCATAAACAAAATCAAATTCTTCACATCAGCATTTGTTCAGTCATTCCGTTCGCCTGCATTCTTTACATCTTTCATACAGCTTTCATTTACTCGTTTGTTTGTGTGATTATGTACTCGAATCGAAGTTGTTAAATAATATAATATTGTTAACAGATTGGTAACACCTTCCACGAATTATTCGTCAACGTGAGCAGAAAATGCATGTAAAACATAATCATGTCTCGGTTATAGGCCAACAGAATTACAGATCTATAAGATTGTTTTATTACTTTTGAAATTCAGAATATTTAAAACTGACTAGTGAATTACTTAGAATCCTCTCGAGGTAGACGTTCAGAATTGCGAAATATTGGGTCTGATTTTTATGTGTCATTATTAGATTTTGATGATGAGCGACTTGGAGCTTGTGGGTGATTAGTCAATAATAAATGATGTCTTACCGTAATTATATGGAATAGTCAATTATTTGAACGCTTATTATTTGCTTATTACTATATCAATTATTTGAATTTGTATACTAATATACAATTGTACATGTTTATGCACGTATAGGTACTCATGTACTCACTGGCATCGCTTTCGAATGAGGAAACTGACGTTAACATGAGCTTTACAAGCTTGTTTGTTTTGTACTGTATATTTACAAGTGTAAAATTACATGTATATGACAGTAGTTTATTAGGAGTAGAATGATCGAATGCTATCGACTGTTATGACAGGCTATGTAGTTTATAAAGAAGTCGGTTCAACGTATTCGACTCTCGTAGCATCATTCATCGTTAAGCGTTGAGAAGCGTCAGGACGATAAGCGAGATGCTCGCATGATAACGCTGAGACGTTGATAGCTGAATAATGCGACCCGTCTCACTGTTAAACCGTCCTCTACTCCAAAGGGCTAGTTCACACTAAACTTATCATCCATTTGTAGTGAGGATAACCGATAGGACTAAGCAGTGATATTTTGGAATTTTTCGTTGATTAAAATTAAAACTAAGACTGGAAAGGATTTGACTTCGTGTCCAAAAACTAAAACTAAGACTAAAAAGTATGGTGAGACTGAAGTGAGGCTAAAACTAAAAGAATTTTACTGAGAGGAGATAAAAACTAAAACTAAACACAGTTTGAGGACTAATATAACACTGGTATCGAGGTTCCAGATTTTTAGTCAGGGATCTGGAATCAGGATAAATCCTGGAAGTTGCATATGTAGAATGAGTAGAGGGGTGTATTGTGGGATAAGTAGTTTGTAAAGTGCAGTAGGATCAGGAGAGTGGTAGTAAATTACTGTGTAAATTTGACTATTTTAGGATTTCTCTAAGATCAATGGAAAAGGTTTCATTATCTCTTAGTTTTGAGTTCCTCCGATCAACCACTGCCATACAGTCATTCATTGCGATATAGAATTGTAAAGAATACGTTAGGCCTAACGATAATGATACTGCTCATTTGAAATTTTTCTACAAATAGTAAAACTGTATAATTATTTAGGTTAAAAGAACTAGAAAACTCAAATGACGAAAAACTAAAGTTAACAATTTTGAAGCAGGATAGATATAGAAAAATTAAATTCTTCTCAATAACAATTGTCTTATTGTACGAGTTCAGTTGTTCAGAGCATGAATCGTTAATAATGATATCCGGTTAAGGCCTGAAGGTTATGATTGATAACTGCTCAATATCATCATGGCTAACCTCTGGAGTTTGGACTTTACATGCAAAGAAAGCAACTTCATAGTTGTAGGTTTATAGGTCCTCTACAATCATTATTTGAAATTGACTTAATGCTAGTATTCTTCTTTTAATATAGAGATCGATCTGCAAAGAGGGTGAAATTCGTTTATAAATTGGCCGAAGTCTAGAGCTTACCAATTACTACTCATAGAGCTTTTCTATGGCGATTAAAAAACAGATTTCGAATGGTTGCGCATTGAAAGGTAAACACCTTTCTTTAAAATAGAACTCCACACATATAGGTACAATAGCCACATTGTTACCACTATACCATGTCATCATCGTTCTTCTTTCTGCAGAAATAATCTGAATTCTGGAGGAATTTTTCATCAACGACTATTTTTAGATGATCTAACCTCTCTTACCCACCGATCGGCCACTTGATTAGTCATCCATAACAACGCGTATCAAACCATGCGTACAGTCTTCTGGAAAGACACATTACGCCCAAAGATTAGAGTGACTGAAACATCGACGACGATGACGATGATGATGATGAGTGAATCGAGCATTAGTAAGATGATATCCTGGAGGAAATGGATATTGACTTAATGAAAATATCGCTGGAAATTTAGGTCGCTCGACTCAATTGATGAAAGATGACTTTTCATTTGGATATTCTAGCTAAGAATAAGGAACAATGACTAAATTACAATAGTTATCTGTCGTAAAGAGTTGTACAGTGGCACTCAAGATACTTGAGAACTAAATAATGATTGAACACACAACGTTTATTGAACATTTTTAGAATATTAAAGCTTAAGAATATTAACTTTTCTACGAGCAGTAAGCACGAAGGTACCACTGAAATTATGTGGACTAGTGTATCTATACTTATAATATTACAGATTATTTTTCATTCATTTTTATTTAAAAGATACATTTTCAATTAGACCTAGTCTAACCGAAACTGTTTGATTGTTTGATTGTACTTTATTCAACGCCCCACTGCCTTGCAGGATCTCACTCCAATTAGGCATATTTCAAACTTCGTTTGTTGAATCGACGAATATTTCTGTGTTGCTAAGACTTCCATGACTTGAACCTTATCCTTGAAAGAAGCATTAAATTCTGTTTTATTATCATTACTAAATTATTAGTATTTTAGGGCCAGCTTCGTTTAATTTGACAGTTATTGACAGACACTTTATTTGCTACGTGCATTTTGACAGCATATAATATCAGTTATTTCAGTGGCAGAGTTACTTCTACGACTGAGCACGTCTGCCGTACATTTGAAATGATAAAATGTATTATAGTTCATTATTTCTATATTACATTACCAGTGACGACGTTTTGGCCATAAATCAAATTTCTGTCAAGTTATATTCCAGCCGGACTTAGCAATCTAACAATCAGCAGAACTTGCGGACCCGAAGCAGACTGGAAAACTAATCTTTCGACGCGTGTTTCGATAATCTTCTAAATGATTGATTGACTCCGCATTGTTCCTGACGCGTGCTTCAACACAGGACAGGGGGTCTCATCTGGGAGCGCCTGTCCCCGGCTGTCTGAAACGTCCCCATGAAATAACAATCAACTTTAGTTTGTACTGAATTCAGTAGTTATACGTCCATCACTGATGAATTCATTTCTGACTTACTGCAGCAGTTCTCAAATATTCAGTTAAATGGAAGTTTCAAGAACGTATTCGTAATCACCATTTACCATTACGCTAATTATGAGAACATTGACAGAGAAATTGATCCCACCGTACCTTAGCTACTTCTTACCAACTTGTTAACTATAAACTGTTATTTCTGTATCACACCTCGAGGCCGAACAATATGTCGTCTGAACAGGATTGTAATTTTTCAGAATGTGCACTAGCTAGACTTTCAGAATAAGAACAGCTTTCAGTGGAGCCATTTTTACTTTAGACTGAGCAACAGCGAAAGTTTGAAGCATGAGTCACTGATTAGTCAAATTAAAATGCTACTCACTACTCACATATTTTGTGTAGAATCACTAAATGCCTACACTTGTAGAATCACGAGAAACCTAATCCAGTAGAACCATTATAGTCCTGAAACCAGTACAATCACTAAACAAAAGAACTAAACCATTAGGATCACTAGAGACCTATACCGTTAGGATCACTAGAGACCTAAGCCAGTCGAATCATTAGAGGCCTAAGTCAGGCTGTCTTATGGTTTTTGTTTGATAATTAAATCTACCATGGGCAGACTCTCCTTCACGTTCTCTGCCACAATATCCTCTATCTTACAATTGAATTGGTACTTTCCTGTTCAAGCTGAACTTCGTGCGGTGTTTTGGCGTCTCTGTGTGCTGAGTCTGCAAGAGACGTCCCTGGCATTGCCTTATGCGGAGGAGCCGAATGTTAAATTCTTATGATTGATTGCATTGATTAGTAAATGCCCTTACTGATATTTTAACAAAAACAATAATCATTAACGCAAAAGGATAAATGACACCTATTCGAAGAGAACGAAAGTCTTTACCCTTCCAGAGAAAATCTAATAAGTGCAATATTCTTCATCTTCGCGAAGTCGTTGTATTGCTACGGTAAGACTGCGGGCTCGAAGTAGAGGAACGGTTAAACGGCAGCGGGACGTCAATAATAATACGCTTGTAATTTGATTTATGCTCATAGGTTATGCGACAATATCCGCCTGATCGCCTGTCCGCGGCGCGCGGTCAGGGAATTGAAATACTTTCAGCACCTCCTACTTGACTCGACCGGACCGCGCCGCCGGGCGGCTTCCTTAGAATACGATAATGCGACCGCATAATGCGAACTCCCGCACTTACTGTTCTCTGCAGCAAGCAGTCTCTTTCAAAGCTTGAATGGAGCTTATTCACCACGATTAGAGAACACAACTAACAAAACCAAGATCTAATTTGTTGTATTTTACTAAAAGATTTACACGAAATGCACAAAAACTTTATTTTCCGCATTTTTAAAGCAGAATCGTGTACCATATGACCCACTTCTAATGCAAGTGTAACATTTTTTGCTTTAGCAATTTTGTATAAAAAATTGAAGTTAATAAATTTATGTTTGTCTAGCTTTCTCTCTCGTCTGTGTAATAACTTACAGGAAGGATGAATCCCTAGTCTAAATGACTTCCATTGCTATCCTTCTTAACAAAGAAAACCGTCAAATCTGTTAATCCTTGCCTTTTAGACTGAATTTGTTTACAGGCGCAAATTTGATAACAAATGGCAGACATATACATGTACATGTAGCTTGTAATGATCGGAATGTTTCAAGACCAAGAACAATTGTGCATCGAATATACGAGGTCTTTGATCCAAGGCAGCAAGAGAAGATGTTCTAATAAACGACTGCTCGTTGCTACCGGAGAATAGTTGGTAGTAGGCCTATATCTTTAGCTCATCGTTCATGTCTTTATTTTTATATATTTTATTTTATACTCGTTACTCAGAGATCAATTGAGGTCATCTAAAGGTCAATATTTATTTTTGATAGTACTTTTCTTGTTCAATTTCAAAACATACTCTATGGTTACAAAACCTGCTCTATAGTTTTCTCGAAACATTAACTGTTTTCTCATTCTGTTTGCTCCCTCGTGTGATAAGAAAAACTAGATCGTGTCATTATTTAACTAATTGAGAGTTGAATGTTTCTACCACTGTGTGTTTGTAAGCAGACTGTAATTCAATATTTATAACCACACTGCAATGATCCTGAGTGTGTTTTACATCAATATCGTGCTCGTTTCAGACTTGCAGTGATTCATCTGCTACGCCAACTGTGTCCTTTGGTAATCGGATGGTTAAAAAAGCTGGCTCATTTTGAGTGCACATAGCACTCTAAATGAGTAGCATAAGAACATAATCGATTACAAGTACAAGAAAAACTACATAGCTTTCGTAGGGTAATATCTGGAAAGGGAAAGGGATGACAGCTGATTAACCATTTTGTGAAAAGGCGTTGACTAATTTTGTATGTAAGGTGCAATGGTGGAAAATCTTTCGGCTAGAAAATCGCACTGGTTAATGCATCGCGTATTTTAAGCTCATTAACAGAACAATTTTGTACACATATTCTGAAATTACCATGAGCTGCAGAGACAACGTGTCCCTATGAATAGTTTGGATCTTCAATTTTATACCGACCTAAACCGATCTAAACTCCGCAAAGCTTAATAGGTATATATTCTCTTGTATTCTCACTGAAAAATAGATGCACCGCATTTTTTCAAAACTATTGCTACATTATAGGGTAGAGAAGGCATAGCATTTCGTGATGGGATTAACTAATTGGTAAGCGAAGTGCTCTTTACAAAGCGTGAAGGCAGACTGTTAATAGGAATATGCTCCTACTTCAAGTTTTAAACTGTCACTTTCAATAACACTATAGAGAAAGGCGTATAGCCCACTAATTATGTAAGTCTACTATTGTTAACTCGGTAAGATGAAGCTGAATAGGCTACTAGTAAATCGGTACAAGCATAGGCCTACTATATACATGTATTGTACAGTAAATTCACTTGAATAAGAGCTCAACTCGTGCAATAGATCTTTTCGGTAATAGCTATAAATAGAACATCGTGGACACCAAATGTAAACAGTGGACAAGAAAACGTAAACACTGCATAGAATACCATTGAAATGTTCCTCATAAAACTTCTAATACAAGATTTCTTTAGAAATGTTATCTACTTTACATCCTACTACACGGATATTAATTAAAGAATAACTTAACACTTATAGTTTAACTCTGACACCCACTATAACGATATGCATGCATTATAACAAAGTTATCATGTAGACCCATTACATTTACATGTAAATATATGTATCAGATGTCAACATAAACAAACCAGTGTTAACATGCAACAAAATATGTTTTAAATTACCGAACTGATCTATTCTAAGTAGAAAGTTTCATCGGGAACTGATTAAGAAACGATGACAGAGGAAGCCCTATATAAACAGAAGCGCGCAGATATAAAAGGATTAAATCTTGAAAGGTCGCCGTACAGAGTTAGGTTTTCATCATCTAATTAACTTAGCGTTATCGAATTTGTCATCATTTGCTAATGGAAACAGTAGTAATTGCGCCGGTGGTCGTCAGATTTCCCTGCCTCGGGCAGTTCTCTCTCATCGCCAGATTTAGTTTCTCTGCTAATATTAAGCTTCGTACATTTCGTTATTACAGATTAGATTCAAACAGACTGCATATAAATTTAATTCATCTCTCTATGGTAGTTCTGCTGTATTATTGTTGAAATGTTTAAGCTCGTCAAGATTTTCTCCTCGTTTTCTTATCTACCAAATTCATTTGCAAGTGCGAAGAGAGGGTAAATTAATCCAAATTTCATTCATTGCAGGCTATATCCACATTCGAACATTATAACCGCTAGGCCATTGGCTTTGCAAAGCAACGCTTCTGACTGAATCCTAAAATATTTAAAGCTAAAGCTAGTTTCAACGTAAGTTTCTTCACTCGAAAGCGATGTCAGTGACGGGCGAGCCCAGGATTTGAACCCCGCACATACTGATTCGCGGTCTAATATCTTACCAATATCGCCACTAGCTCCATTTCAATGAATTCTAAGACTTGTTAGATTGTAATTTTGATAAGAAATTATAATTTAGCATAATTTGGATAAGAAAATTTACAGTAATAAATTATAAAAACTATAATAGGAAAGTAATAGCAGCAATAAATTTTACTAGTAAAATAATGATTTCACGAGATGTATTCTGATAAAATCAGAAATGCCTGTTTGAGCGAGTGAGGTTGTAAAGTTCGCATACCGAGTGTGATCATGTGTGCAAGCCGGATGTAGTTAGGACTGCTATATCACTGAGATACGGTAACGAGTCCCATGAGTCCCAATCCACGAGATGCGCAACTGTTCACTTGTCCAATCTCATCTCTCCTATCGTTCTCTTCATAGGACAACCGAGCCAACAATTCACTATAGGTGGCAGGCTTCGAGATGGGGGCGATTTTGGGGAAAAAGATCTGGGAAGAAAGTTGAACTTTGGTGTTTCACAAATGAAAACCTTCTCTCGTTGTGTCCGGGAAACTAATACTGAGACCAACAGTAAAGTGCATGAGTCGCTAGAGGTGATAGAGTAAGAATAGCGAAAGACAAAGAAAATCATGGCAAAAGCCATTATTTCTATCTATTATATTAAATTTAATGATAAGTAGGCATAACTGTTGAGAAGGGATAACTTGTTGGCTGAATCTGATTGAAGTAGAGTGCTCTTTACTAGTCTTCAGGGAGGGTGATAACTGACTGTGGACTGTGTGCAAGAATATGCATATTGGACCTGCCGCTGGGAAGAAAATAAGACAGAGAGGGTGACAGAGAAACAGAGAGAGAGAGAGAGAGCGAGAGAAAAAAGAGAATCGAAGTCACTGTTGATTTAAATAGCAAACAATCGCCAAAATATCTAATTTATAAGAGTTCAAAAATCTGGGTGGGGTTAGAGGGAGCAAAATATGACACCGGATTATTCTTAATCGAGGGATATTGCAAAATGCTGGGACCAGGATCCCCTGGTCCTGCTAGCCGGGGTCTAGAATAGCCTCTGAGGCTTCACAACCATTCAATTCAATCTCTGCATAACGTTCCATTTACTTCCACATTACATTTAGAATTGCAACAACAGTCAGGGGAGTTATCGCTGCGCTCCAGTCCAGCTGAGAACGAATTGCCTTTTAAGTTGAACCTGTTCAAGATTTAGAGCTGATTTTAAAAACGTTGCATTTAATGTAGGCTAAGCCGTCTATTGTATGAACATGTAAGGTAATGTATTATGTGTATTATAAAATATTATATTATATTATTATTATTATTAGCAACCATTATTTATTTTAATTTTTATATCATTATTAGTGTATTATATTATAATTTATTGTCTATTATAATTTATTCATCATCATCATTATCTTCCCTTTAATCCCAGTTTAACTAGGGTCGGGATACGAATGGACCTTCTCCATTCCTCTTTGTCCCATACCAAATCAAAATCTCTTCCATTCGTTTTAGACAATTTTGTGGCAATTCTGGAGCCTAGGCGCTCATCAACTGAATACTCTTTCTGGCGTTGGTTTGTATCTTAGTAGCCTTCTATGACACGTGCAGTCACCGGTTGGTCTATTGTTCAAACAACCCTACATAACACGGGGATTGTATAATAATTTATTATAAATTGCAATTTAGCTAGTAAGAATGAAATCAAGTTCTGGTCGGAGGTATCGAAATTGAATCAGTATAGTGCTAATAGCAATGTAATCAGGGTAGGAGGGGTCTCTGGTGCAGACAATATTGCTAATATGTGGAAAGATCACTTGTTGCTCTTTATAATCGTGACCCAATTTCAAAACGATATGAAACAGAAAAAAATGAAAATACACAAAGGCTATTTTGGGATAAATTTATTACTAGTATAGTTGTTAAGCGTCTACTTATTAGTAGTGTTTTAACCTATCATATTTAATGATGATGCTAATGCACTTTGATAAATGAAATAGGGTAAAGCACTTGGCCCTGATAGTATATATATATTGAAGCATTTATGAATTTTTATTTTTTGTTTATTCCGCATAATTACACACATGACATATCGCATGTGCTACATAGTTTCCCAGGTGTTGGAATGTGTTTGGTGGCTATCGTCTCTCTATAAATGTGTGCTTATTATCTAGTTTATTTATCAACTATGTCTCGTCAGCCCGTTCTGGCACTCTCTTGATCCTGCCACTTAAGGTCAAGAACAAGGAATTGATCAGATGTTGATAATTAGTGTGCTCAGTCTAACTCAATGTCCAAATTATTTGAGACTTTATTATTTGATTACATTACATGTATGTCGGTTGGCGAATCTGATGTCTATCAGTTTGTGTTCAAGAAAGACCGTTCTGTTACTATTCCGTAACTTCCACTATTAATTGAGAAAACTGCCGTGAGCCTTCAATTTAATTTCAACTACGTTGTATACGTTTTAATTTTAACTACGTTATATTTCAACTGCGCTATATTGATAATTTGATACTCAATCATATCTCTAATCTATAGCATCCCTTATGACTAAGGATCAAAGAAAAGCTAAGTAATAGCCAAATAATGTATTTTCTGTCCAATCCCTTAACCATTACCGGACTAATTGTAATCGTTGTTTAAATGGAATGCAATTCGCAAATGTTTTGTTATCGTACTACTAAGCAGACGAAGCACAGTCGTTACACGACTCATTTAGGCTGTTTGTCTCGGGCGGTCGCGCTTATGCTAAATTAATCGTATTCCGGTCGAGTCGGTTCCCCAGTGTATGCCTATTGTTCAGTGAACTGAAACCAACGAAATATCGTCGAAGCTGAATCTTCCAGCTGGCTCAACTTAGGTGGAAGAGAGATTGGAAACAAAAAAACTGGACTTGACAGAACACAGCGTAGAATAGTCTAGCTTCGCGTTAGTAATTTTTATTCTGTATTTTGTTCTTTCTCTCTATGTCATCTACAATATACACGTAATTATATCAGCAATACCAACAGCTTATGTGAAACAAGTGAAATTCTAAGTATTGAATTCACAAAATATGAAGATGGAATCAATTTTACAAACCAATGTCACAGTCAAATTCAGTGGCATCTGATTTCATAGTTTACTTTTTTGTATTGATTAGTACGATTTAGGAGCAATCGAAGATAATAAAAACTTGCTCTTAAACTATTTATATTATGAGCTATAAATAAAATAACTTGACCTCTCTCTGTAAATTCTGTAGCACATTATTTAATGTATATCGTATTAATTGTAAATTTTCTGCCGTGTAGGACGTAAGCTGTCATGATATTTCACTGAGTGAAGTGTTGTTCGTCATGTGACATTACGAATTTTAGCAGACTCTTTAATTTGACTGACGAGAGAAACTATTTTGCAGTAGTTCAACATGAGACACTTCGCTAAATTCATGTGATTCTGGTAGCAGAAAGAGTTGTCGTGATTAACTTTGAGTTTTGTGAGAAATATGAGCGCTTTTACCGTGCTACTCACAACGAACATTTCTCGTTGAGTAGAATCTAAACCAACGAGTCCTCTAAACATTCAGCCTTCAAACTTTCAATCCGCCAGAATCCTAGCCTCGCATTCTTGCAGTTATCCAGCCTCCGTGATTCCAAGTTGAACAGCGTCCCAGCTTCCAAGTCTGCAACCTCCCAGAATCCAGTCCTCCAGGACTCCAGTCTCCCAATCCCACTTTCCCAGCGCCTTATAACCTCCATTCCACTAGTAGCCTTCCTTGGACTGATTATCCGGATTTTGGCTCGCACCGTCTATGGACCCCTCACACTGCTTATCGGTTTCAATTTGGTTCCACAGTGTTCGATGTTGTCATGGACAACAGTAGCACTCGAATCGTATTGTTGTTGCTGTTTAAATATTTCTCTAAGTATTGATCCATGCATTTAAACTAAGCGTACTAGCATTCCAGGTGTAAGGTACCATCTATGCATGGGAGTGGAAGAGACTGTACTCTATAAATTTATCTTTTTTTAAAAACCAGTAAAAGTTACACAGAATGAATTGAGACTCCGAGTTATCTATGACATTCGATGTCAAACCAGAAAGGTATCAACTTGACGTCATGACTCTAGCTTAGTTTCGTCATATCTTCAGCCTCTCTGATATAATTAGAGTCAATGTCAACCGCGTCAGTCTGTAAATGCTACACTTGACTAACCTCTGCAGCAGTGTGACGGCTATTTATTTGTTTGTCGCTTCACGCTCTCAGGTTGTCAGGAGGGATGGGTTTCAGTTAAATTGCCGACAAATGCTATTGAACTGGTCGTGCGTAAATTTGTCTAAAGTTTTTCTATTGAATGATATGCAGAAGTGATATTATCAAATTACAAATAAATCTTTTAATTTTAGTCTTCACACTGGAAATAAATTGGACTCATAATAATGATCGTAATTTTTAGAAATGAAACAAAATTGTGTGACTAGAAGTTCAAATCCACTCCAATAGAAGCATGTCCAATATAATAGACGCAAGTAATAGTCCACTATAATAGAACTAATAGAGACGAGTATTAGTCCCCTGTAATAGAGCACGTGTAAGTCCACCATAGTCTATTAGGAAACTAGAGGCATTGAAAATGTGGATTTGGAGAATAATGAAAAGGATTAGCTGGAGTCAAAGGGTTACAAATGAGGAGGTTCTGGAAAGAGTTGGTAAACATTTGATAAATGTATTAAGAAATAGGAAGAAAAGTTGGATAAGACACATTCTAGAGGGGAAGTCTATTAGAAAGGTCATAGAAGGTAGAATGGGAAGAAAAAGAGGCAGATGCAGGCCGAGATTAGATGTGTTATATGATTAAAGACCCACTAATATGCGAACATGAAGAGGAAAGCGGAAGACAGAGAAGAGTGGAGGCTTTATATATCATGGACCTGTCAGTAGGTAGTGCACTAAAAGACAGTCTATTAGAAACAAGTATTAGCCCACTATAATAGAAACAAGTGTTAGACCACCATTATAGAAACATGTAATAGTGGTCCACTATAGTTTAACAGAAACAAGACAAAAAGTATTGGTTCACTGTAAAATAATAGAAACAAGTGTTAGTCTATTACTATAGAAACAGTCAGAAGGTTGATGTTGCTGTAGAAGGCCAGCACCTCTTTACAACGTTCTTGAAAAGATTGAATTGAAGAACCGGTTTTCCTGTTAATCACTATGGCCTGGGCGGAAAGGCTTTTAGCAACAAAATTTAAATTTTCTCATGAGTTTAAAGTTAATGTGTGTGTCCTACTTAGGTAGGACACACACACTAACTGTATACGTCGGTATACAGTATTATATAGAGGTCCTTTATAGACAGTGCCACTTGTCAGCAGAAGAAATATCAATCATTTAATTATTAACATTTCAGAACATTGAGATGTTGAATGATTTGATAACAAATTCATATGTTGATATGATGATAAGAGCAGGGGATAGAAATATGTGGAGCAGTTTTAAGCCATGGACCTGCCAAAAGGCAGTGCACTAAGAGAGATTGCACTGTCGATTAAGAGTTTTAAATAAAAAAGCTAAGGCTGGTAAAACTAAGGTTAACGTCAGTTACCTCACTTGAAAGCGATGTCAGTGACGGGAGAGCCCAGGATTTAAACCTTGCACCTATTGATCGGCGGTCGAGTACTTTACCGACTTCCCCACTGGCTCCAGCCACTAAATAGGCGATTAAGTAGATTTGCTTAAAAGAAGTGCAAGTTATTGAAAATCGCGTGATGATTTGAATCTTGAATGCGTTGCCTGGTAAAATTATTAACATATAATACAGAGAGCACACTATTTTACTTCGCTTACAACTAATCACGAGTACATTAAAAGCTTAACAACAGTAAAACTAATTAGAGATTAAACGGCTTCATTAGTTTAAGTGCGTTACTTGCGGGCGCAATGCGGTGCATTAAAACAAAGACGCCGGGCAGCCATTCGCTCGCGACTCGGTCGATTATTAATTCAAGTTGTGTTTTAGCGGAGCGCTTTCAGCGTCCATTTGATTCGGCTGAGGCGATTAAAAGCATCGTATAAGTGCTACTAGATCTGGACATCAGGCTAATGGGCAAAGCGTGTAGACTTTACTTGATCGCCATTACCGCTTCTACTCCAGCCATACTGCTATATTATGCAATGCATTTCCCTAATACAGCGTTACCACTCGGGGTTTCTTTGAGAATTTCCATGAACAATTAGGTTTTGGTATGGAGAAAAATGAGCCCATGACTAAATTGTAGAAACCTTATCATTAAATGCTGCCTATTAACTGTGCATGATAATGCTTTTGAATGTTTACCTTGTCGTTAAATGTTGTTTATAATATTTACTATAAACAATGTAATCAATAACAATATAGTTTTTTTAATTTTATTTTTAATTTTTGTGTGCATAATATTGTGGTTGAATGTTCAATCTAAAATCAGGCGATTCGTCATAATTCTATAAATCTTCAGTCGTTAGAACAACCGATACCGATATTGTAGTAAAAATACCGCAGTTGTGCAAATTTAAGAACCATAAGTTATTGGTAGCAGTAGATTAAAATTCTTGTTTATAGACTTTAGGTTATACGAAAGTTTTTGCAATGATAACGTTACAGCAGCTTAACCATCGCGCTGCTGGAAACCGGATTACCTAGTTTTGAAACACTCCTTTCTAATTACAGATTAAAGTTTAGAATGTGCTTGCTGGATAATACTAATATGCTAGTTAAGACATTTTTTAAAGTGTTTCGATGTTCTGAGCTTATTGAAGGTCTATATGCCTAATTCTTTAAGCAATTGTCATAGAGCTCAATTTATGCACAGCCTATTTGCATTTTTGGTTATTAACTGTTGTATTGTTGTATGTGAAAGATTCATGTATGGGTTATTAAGCTTTAAATAAAGCAATAAATAAATAAACAACAAGCAAGATATATATTAGAAATAGCCTCCAATGTGCATAAATGCTACTTTAGGGAAACCATCATCGACAGGTCCGATTTGCTATCGAACCCATGGCCTTCAGTTTTCACTGGACTAGAATAATAATAAGTAGCGATACTGCTGAATACTACAATTTTGTAAGAAAAATAAGTGAATTAATTAATTGATTGATTAATTGATTAGTTAAATATTTAATTAATTGTAAAACTAATTTATTTTGTACCTATTTATGATTATAAGTAAAAATTAAATATCAGATATACACGTCGGCAAGCTAACCAGTTGGAAATATTATAGTGATTTTGAAATCTTAAATTATTTCAAAGGTTTACCTACGAATCACGATACAGACAAGTAGGGAGGATGTTTATTTGGAAACTATTGTAAGACTGGCACGAGCGCGAGTTTCGATCCCGTTAAAGCGCTAATGGCACTTTCTAGTAAACCTGAGTCGCAGAAAGAACTGTTCGTTACTTTTAAATGCAGTGGATCCATAGAAGCATTGATGACGAGCGGCACTGAGGCCAGCTTTAGACGTATCGGTCGAATTGTTAATGAGACATTCGTGTTCCAAGGAGCGCTGCATCAACTCACACAATGTGATTAAATGACCTTACTTAAATCTCCAATACTTCAACCGCAAGGCTGAAATAACTGCACCGGCAGCAGAGCTCTATTTTAAAGCAATGTCGGTTGCTAGTTGTTACTGCTTTGACTTAACTAGTTCTATATGCTTAGACTGTAACAATGGCTGTGAAATTGGACTTACTGAACTCAAATTGCATTGCAACTAAATTCTTACAGAATAAATACAAAAATGTCTTTCTAAGACTAAATAAATTTCGATAATGACCTTTTCAATACAGAACGCAGCGTAATTTACTTATGCATCAACTAATAATACTCAGAGATTAATTACTTCTCAAGATTGCTAATTTGTGCGTGACGCTCGCTGATTCAGCGTCAGGTGGAGAGGCGCGAAAACTCTCGCATCATAAATCTTAGAGTGTAATAAACAATTAAGTTTGAAATATGAAACTCTTGAGCGCCACTTTCAATGAAAGCGCGTTTTAAAATTCTAAGCCTGAGAGGCCAATTGGTTTCAATATTCAAGTTAATTTCTTAAATGTTTCTGCAGTCAAGCTTGGTGTAGGAACCCGTCTTATAAACCTACATTTACTAAAAACTCATCTCTTTCGGACATCTGTCAATATTCTGACCCTCTTGCCTCGGATCATGGACTTGCACTGTTTTGATCTCGCTTTCTCTGGCGGTCTTTGTATACTCAGTCGTCATCGTAGGGTGCGTTGGCGTCTGTTGATGCAGAGACTGATTGAGACGTCCCTGACATCCCCTTACGGCTACGAACCGGAAGTTAAATTTGCATTTATCGACTGATTAAAGACCTTAACGCGAGCTCATAGTACATGTATATGAAAATACAGCTCAATAATAATAATAATAATAATAATAATAATAATAATAATAATAAAGGTTTAACGTCCGTTTCCTCATCCAGGGATGATGTCAGGGACGTCCCCAACAGCACATATCACTACAGATCAATTCACCCAGACCAATCTGCGAAGGAAATGTGCTGAGGAGAAGTAAGGTCCTAAACGAAAGCCAGTCCGGTGATCAAAAAAATGGTCAGGGTAGACTGATTATGTCTATGGTGGGAAAAGGTAAGTTTTAAGCTTGCTAGAGAATGTTGAAAGAGAAAAACAAGAGCGTAGATTAGCAGGTAAAGAGTTCCAGATTGTGGGTGCTGCGTAAGAAAATGAACGTCTGCCCAATGACGTGAGAATATTTGGAACTGAGAGAAGATTGGCATCGGTGGAGCGAAGTGCACGTGAGGGGCGATAGGGAAGAAGAATTTCAGATAAGTAAGGCTTGCCAAATCGCAGAGTTTTGAAAGTTAATAGAGCTATTTTATATTTTATGCGTTGATTAACAGGGAGCCAGTGAAGTCTGCGTAGAAGAGAAAGAGAGCGAAATTGAAGTCGAGAGGACTTACAAACAACACGTGCAAGAGAATTTTGGACGTGCTGCAAACGATTGAGAGAAGAAGTAGGCAATCCATGTAATAATGAATTACAGTAGTCGAGCTTTGAATGAACTATAGAATTAGCAAGGATAGTGGCTGAATTTCTAGTAAGGGATGGACGTATTTGCCTAATCTGACGAATCTGAAAGAAAGAAGCGCGACAACAGAAGAGATATGGGATTTAAAGTCAAGGTTTTCAAAATATGACTCCAAGGTTTTTGGCAGATCGAGAAGGTGAAAGAGCAAGATTCTGAAAATTAACAGAGTTATTGGTAATTTTACTTCTTTGCAAAGGAGTGCCAATTAAAAGGTATTCAGTTTTGGAAGGATTAACAGCAAGACGGTTAGCACAAAACCAGGAATAAACCCTGTCAAGAATGGATGAGAGATGAGCCAGTTTTTGATCAGAATCATGATTAGAAAAGGAAATATATAGTTGTGTGTCGTCTTCATAAAAATGAAAATTTATGGAGGACTGAGCATGCAGGTAGGTAAGAGGTGTGATATATAAAGAGAAGAGCAATGGACCCAACACTGAACCTTGAGGAACACCGCGTAGGAGGGGTAGTTCAGAAGAGCGATTTTGACCAATAACAATAGATTGTGTGCGACATGAGAGATATGATGTGAGAAGGGAAAAGGCAGAATCAGATATGCCAAAACAAGATTTAAGCCTTTTATTAGGATGCCATGGTCAATTGTATCAAAGGCAGCAGAGAGATCTAGAAGAACCAAGGCAGAAACCTGTTTACCACTCATGGCCAAGCTAAGATCATTATGTATACGAAGAAGAGCGGTTTCAGTAGAATGGAGTTTTCTATAGGCAGATTGAGAGAGAAAATGAAATAATGAAAAATAAATAATAAAAAATAAAAAATAAATAGAAAATGAATAATGAGAGAGAGAAGGGAAAGAATCAAGATGAGTGCATAAACGGGTATAAATTACCTTTTCAAGAAGTTTAGAGATGAAGTTAAGATTGGAAATAGGACGGTAACTGGAAAGATCATCTTTTGGTAGAGAAGGCTTTTTTAGCAAAGGAGATACAACTGCTTGTTTGAAGGAGGTCGGGAAGATACCTTCTGAGAGTGAGAGGTTGATTAAGTAAGTAATAGGAGCAACTAAAACATCAATATAGGATTTCAGTAAGCGTGTAGGAATAACATCAAGGCAGCAAGATGAGTCGGTAGAGCGAAGAATAAAATTGCGTATTTCTTCCGGTTTAGCTGGTTCAAAACTAGAAAGTAGTGGTGGTTCAGGCATATTTACAGAAATGGAGTTGTCAGTGTCAATGGAGTTGGAGGGTATAGAGCTACAGAGTTTGGCTATTTTGTCATCGAAAAAGTTGAGAAAAGAGGTAGCAAGAGATGGTGAGGTGGTAGAGGGGAGTGACTTGGGAATGGTACGATCGAGCAGAGAGTCAAGTGCTCCCCATAATTTCTTGCGACAATTTTGATTCTGCGATATTAGATTTTGATAATACAAGCTTTTAGCAGAACTAATCATTTTATTTACTAATTTTCTTTGCTTGATGTACTTGGACTTAATGTCTGGATTTCTTAGTTCAGGTGGATTTTTCAGATCCTTCCTGAACTTAGTTTCGAGTTTTGAACGTTCAGATTTTTGCTTAAGAATTTGTTCAGAAATGAATGGTTTCCTAGGGTTTGAGCGGCAATGAATGGTCTTGAGAGGGGCATGTTTGTCAAATATGGAAGAAAGTACGGAGCTAATTTGAGCTGAATATTAGGCAACAGTTGAAGATGGATTAAAATACAAAGAAGAGGACGCAATATCAGCAGAGAAGGCATCAATGTTAATAGAAGAGAGTTTTCTATAAGTTTTAAGTGTTCTGGAAGGGTGTACATTAACAGGCACAGGCAATTTACAGAAAATTGCACTGTGATCTGATAGTGAAGTATCAGAGATTCCTTGATCAAGAACATGCTGTTTCGAGTGATAAGAAGATCAAGAATATGAGCAGAGGAGTGAGTAGGGGAAGATATATGTTGTTTGAGATCAAAGGCATCAAGTGTTGATAAAAAGGATGAAGAATAATAGTCATTAGACTCAATGCTAATAGTATATGACGTAAGCCTGCAACGCTGATAGGCAACAGCTAATATGTTATAGTTAATAGGTAACAACTAATAAGTATCAGCTAACAGATAGCAACATTAGGTATCAGCTAATAATTAACAGCTAATAGGTAACAGCTATTCGGTAACAGCTAATAGGCAAAATAACTAATAGGTAACAGTAACAGCCAATACGTAACAGCTAATACATAACAGCTTTAATAGATAACCGCTAATATGTAGCAGCTAATAGGTAACAAATGAGGTAGTCCTGGAGAGAGTTGGCACGGATAGACAGCTGATAAATGTATTAAGAAATAGGAAGAAGAGATGGATAGGACACATTTTAAGGGGGGGAAGGTCTATTAAAAGAGGTCATAGAAGGTAGAATGGAAGGAAAAAGAGGCAGGGGCAGGCCGAGATTAGGTATGTTAGATGATTTAAAGACCCACTCATATGTGGAAATGAAGAGGAAGGCGGAAGACAGAGAAGAGTGGAGGCGTTATGTACCATGGACCTGCCAGTAGGCAGTGCACTAAGCGAGAATAGGTAACAATTACATAGGTATCAAGTATAATAGGTAACAGTTAATGATATAGCAGCTAATAATGTAACAGCAAATAGGTAACAGATACATAGGTAACAACTATAATAGGTAACAGCTAATAAAGAACGACTGAGAGCTGTGTGATAAAGCTACGAAGCGCTGTTAATGAGCAGCGCATAGAGCTGATCGATCATACATGGTCGAGAGATGACGTCTCATTTCATTCTTTCAACAATTCACTCAACACCCCGACCTCAAATCTGACCCGGAGAAACCGGTGCGGCCATATAGCACAGAAGATGCGAAGGTGTCAGTGGAGTCCAGCGTGAGGAAGAGGTCATTTGAGTTGATTTATATATTATAGCAAATATTTAGTATTCGTAAACCAGTCGATTATCAATAAATCCCGACCCTAGCTAAACTTGGATTCAAGGGAAGATGATGATTGAATTAACATTAGATTTTAGCACATATATTGCTCTAAATCAGAAAGTCACATCATAATTGGAACTCAATCTGATGTTCTCATGTCCTTATCGTCCACATGATTAATTGATCTGAGCAGTGGGAATGGATTAATGCTGTTAGACCTTACTAATGTTACGGCTGTAGCTAGTGGCGATGTCGGTAAGATACTATATCGCGGATCAGTATGTGCCTGATTCAAATCCTGGGCTCGCCCGTTATTGTTATCGCTTTATAGAGATGAAGCTGACGTTAAAGTCAGCTTTGACGTTAAAGTAAGTTTCAGCTTTTACGGGCTTGCTTTAAAGCAAAGAAAATGTTGGTAAATTCTGCTTTAGACTTTTGAATTTATCAGTTCGTTCAATACTTGAAGTTTACGTATCGATCTTTTAACCACCTCAGAATATCATTGCGTTAATGAAATAGACGTTAGACTTGTTTTTATTTCTATCCCAGAAAACAGCAGAATAATACAGTTCTATCGATGTGCACACTATAATTCAGTTATCTTCATATTCATAGCGCCATTCGTTGTTAAATTGTGAGGTTCTGCAAAATAGCTGAAAGAGGAGTACTCAGGATAAACATTGTATCTTGTCTTTGGCTTTTTTGTATATTCTGACAGAAAGGCATACAGTTGATCATGATCGACAATAGAAATAGAACAATAGAAATAGTGAAGCCTCAGAAAAGGCGCTCAAAACGTTAGAAACCACCTTGCAGACTGACTTTAAGTCAGTAGAACCTCTGATCGTTCAGGGGTTATCTACTAATATTAGTCCTGCCTGTACTATTGTTTGAATCCGGTTATAATTTTAGTGCATTTTTAGTTTTACTAATATTTAGTTCCTGCTTTAGTTAATCCGCAATGTTTTGCTCTTTAAAGTTTAACGCTAGTTTCATTATTAATATTTATTATCTCCGATACGATCCTATGTTACTATGTTTAAGTGTTTCGATAGTCCGATATATGGAACTCAATTACACTCTTTCTGGCGGCCGCATTTTTGTGTTCTGTCTCGTTATATGCGCTTTGTGTATATTTTGATTTAGATACAAATAATCAATCGTGGTTCGCTCCCTCTCTTTCTTCTAAGCAAACTCTATCTAAATATCTTAGAAGTTTCATAAATCAAAAAGGATATTACATCTTCTTGCCGTAGCACTGAATATTGCATTCGTTAGATTTGAGACATTAAATAAATACATGAACCACAGAAAACTTAATCATTTCTAAACAAATATTGACGATTATCTCCAGGCCATGCTAAATACAGTGAAATATAACTTATTCTGATTTTATACTGAAACAATTAGGCCTATATTTATCTATGCGGACATAATACTGTACATAAGCAAGATATTAATGAGTCAGTAATTAATGTAAACTATAAAAAACCATCACAGCAGAAACAATTTCAGGTGGATTGTCGAGTTTGTAGTATAAGTACTACAAACAGTAGTTGGACAGGGATTCAAATCCCAGTGCAATCTTCGCCGATATCAACATTGTGACAAGAAAGGAAACGTTAAATAGGATCAAAAATAGTACGATGAGATAGTTATTTCAAGCTAAGACTAGCAGACAATTTAAACTGAAACTGATCAGCACATTGACTTCTTGCCAAATGAACCATATGTTTCTATTGAATTACTGAACCATCTGAAATATAATTAAATCTTTTGAGTCAAGAATGTAAGAATTGTTCTCACAGAATGGATGCTAGTAAGAACAACTAATTGAATGTCTTAGTAGCGTAGGGGTAACGTCGTGAAGTTTTAAATGACGGATCCTGAGATGAATTGAACTCTCGCGGGTTCGAATCCCAGCTACGCTGATCTGACAGTAAAATCTCGTACATTTATTTGACTGATTATACGGAAAATGGTCTAAATTTCCTAACGGATTAAACATGTGGTATTAAAAGCAATAGATATCAACATAGATCATTTCACAACGTTGATCATTTCACTATAATGCACGTTTTCTTATGCCCATACATACTAGCACAACTTAAACCATACTTAGACTAGATTAGAGTTAAACAATATAATATAAATATTAGTATTTAAGAAAAAATGTGCCGTGGTTATTAACTTCAAGGTAAACCACCAAAATTACAACATTCAGCCAATGACAGCACTATCCTACAGGCAGATCGACCAATCAGCTTACTTCCTAAATAAACTAGAGTTTTATTTATTAAACAGAGGAATACCTAATCTGCAGGTTAAACTTCCGAAAAGAGAGGTACAGCTACTAATCCGCGGAATAAACTAATGTAATATCAATTTGTGACTATTCCATAGTTTAGACCACTAAAATTGACTTCATTATGCTGTCTTCGGAAGTCATGAAGACCTGTAGTTTATCTATTCTTTAAATACACCCCTTAGAGTTGGAACGGATCAGTTTATGAAAACTTTGCTTAACAACATCAAGCCTAAAATGTAGAAAATAAGTTTATGCGAGATCAGACTGATCACACGCAAAATAATACACAGTAAAACTACTAAATATATGTAAATATCGGAAATGGAATGCTGACTTAACTAAAATACAAAAACTTATGCTGTTCAAGTAGTTTATAGTAAATATCCTGTCCATAATCTCTGAAAAGTTACAAAATTTAGAAACTAAAAACAAGATGAAATAACTATGTACAATCTACAGAAAAAAACCGAGCAGACTAGAGAATTACAAAACAGTTCAGAGCACATCGCGGAATTTCTGCAATTCCGAAGAAATTGCCAAGAGTTGAAACATGATGTCAATAATAAAAATGCTCAACAATAAAATTTTAAAATAATCACATAAAATAAATATTGATCAATAATTAACCACTAAAGGCTGAACATTCAATTTGCAAGAGAAGGAGTTATAAAAGACCTCCGAAATATATGAGTTTAATTCAGCAATGGGGAGCGACACAAAATAACTAATATATATATATATATATATATATATATATATATATATATATATATATATAATATATATATATATATCAGAAATTCAAATAGATTTCAAAGTGAACTAGTAGTTTTATTTAAAATACTTTCATATATTGGCGTAGATCTGAGAAATATTGTACTGATCTTGATTTAGTTTTAAAGTTTAATTAATATCTATATTAGAAACACTATAGTACTGTGAAAAGATTATACCCAAGATCACAGTAATCTAGGATAAGTGAATTAGCTTTAATCATACGCAAACATGCAAAATACAAAAATACATAAACAAAGTATATAATGGAAGCAATGTAAGCTAAATGTAAAGATTCCATATCAGGTAAATTACCAGGTATATTTAATAAATGAGATCAGAAAGTTAAAGTAAAAATAATACAATCGACAAATATATGCACTAATAACCACCAATGACTTAGATTTAACAAACAAATATAACTCAGTTATTACTAAACAATAGTTAAATATACATTTAATCAACGTTACCCCAACCATAGATATTTCATATTTCTACATACTTCTTCTCTCTGGACCGATTCACAGAAAAAATTCACAATTGCTTACACAACTAACCAAGACTTGTCTCTGTAGTTCCCTCAGAACTCCAAACCCAATTAGAACATAAACATTTCATTTAACTACTCAGATAACTAAAATCATCTGTTTGATATTGTGAACCAATAGCCTAACTATTCATGCGCTGTATCAGCCAGTACAGCGTTCAAAGGGTTGAGCTAAGAACCCTTCTCTTTCTGCTAAAGATCAGCATTCAGCCCCTCTAACTTTGGATCATCGACTAGCACTGTTTTGATCTCGCTTTCTCTCCAGTCTTTGCATACTCAGTCGACATCGTGAGTGCTTTCGCGTCTGTTTGAGCAAGGGCTGCTTGAGACGTACGCGACATTGACATGACATTATATTTTCTAATGATTGATTGTTTGACTATTAACTTACTCAAACAAACATAACGAACTGTTGTTACCAAGCAAACTGGAGAGTTAAACAAGCAAGAAGATTAACAAAAAACAAAACAAGTTACAAAAATGTCATCTGATTGAAAACAAGTTGAACGCTAGTTAATAAATAGAATCCATAAATTATCAACCGAAGCCAATCCATTGAACCTTACTAAAGACGTGTATCTATATGCTGACACTTAGTCAGAAAATCAATTAATTTTCATTTTCAATTAGAACTTAATTTCATCATCACTTTAGTGCTCCATCCAGATGTCAGTCACAATGAACAATCTCGGGACGAGACTCATATACAAACATAATAAGTATGTCATCAGTATATTCGCTTTGCTTTATCTAAATCTGAAGTATAGATATCAGCAAACAAACATTTTTGAGTCTGAGACATTCTAACTTTTGCATGTCCACTTTTCTCTGTCTTCCTTTACTTCTTCATGTACACATATGAATTGATCGTTAAATCACCTAACATTCATAATCTCGGTCTGCCTCTGCTTCTCTTTCCTACCATTCTACCTTCTATGCAAACTATCTCCCCTAACAATGTGTCCTATCCAATGTTTCTTCCTGTTTCTTATATAATTTAGGAATAGGAATTGGATAGGACACTTTCTAAGGGGAAATAGTTTACAAATAAGTATCAGTCACAAAATTTTACTCAAAATAGCAACAGAACTAAACACAGCATAGAATCTATGAATGACTTTAGATTATACTTTTGGTCTAAACATTTTACGTGCATTCTCAATGATTGTCTCCGTTTCATTCTCCAGATGACGAAGATATAGATTATCCTCTGCTGAGAGAAAGCTAAAAGGCTCAAAGTTCGTCTGCAGAGGTTTGGGCTTGAGAGGAAAAGAGTTTGACTTTTCCATTACGCATCGTAGTGCGCTCTGCTTGACGGGAACTCTGAAGAAGTTGCTGAACTTGAGGAGGCTGCTTTCATTTGAAAGCTCGTCATAAGAGACAATGAGCAATGGGCAGCCGGCTGCAGCATAACTCTGATAGGATTTAGCCCACATCTTTGCATGTTCCATAGCAAATAGCTTCCATTTCTTACCTGTTCAGAAATAACGTCACATCACTAAATTCTTTTTGTAGACTATCTATTAGTTTTTACTTTCTGGTATTTTATTAAATATTAATTAGTTCAAAATATTTAATGTAAAGTATATATGATAGGAAATATGATTATGCAATTATATAATAATAATCGTAATCAGAATAACTATGAAAAAGCAGACTGGGCTACCATAAATGCCTCTTTATCTGTAATCAACTGGGTTGATATTTTTAATGATTGTGTGTCTGTCGACCAATGTGGTCAATAATGTGTTCTAATCTTTATGATGTCTTTAACTCTTTCATCCCTAAAAAATTTAGTCCTATAGTGGTAAAACGAATCCGATCATCCAGTAGAAAAATCAAACATAAGCTTCCTTCAAAGAAAATTAGGAGAGCACTAAATAGGAAACTAGCAGCTTGGCGTTCCTACGAAAATAGCCGCTCAAAAGATAATAGAGAAAATTTCAATAAAGCCGCCTCCAACTTAAAGAAAACGATATTTCAAGAAGATATTAATGAGGAAAATAAATTGATAGAAAGCGGCTGCTCACGTTTATTCTTTTCTCACATTAAACGTAAAACTTCAAGGAGAGAAGTTATCCCACCTCTCATTAAGCAAAACTCAGACACCCTTGCCTATAGCGATCCAGAAAAAGCCTTGCTGCTAAATGAATATTTTTGCTCTCTATTCACTAATGATGATGGCATTCTTCCTAAATTTTCTGTAGCAGAAGTTTTGGAAAGAAACCTCTCAAAAAACAGTGTCTTTTTCTCAGAATTTTCAGTGGAACGTAAAATTAAGAAACTAAAAAATAATTGTTGCCTGGGGATTGATGGTTTAACTGCTCTTCCTATAAAAAAAATCAGCCATGTAATTGCTAAACCACTTTCGATGCTGTTCAACATTTCTATGAAAGCTGGTGAAATACCTGAAGAATGGAAGCGTTCTATTGTGATCCCAATTTTTAAGAAGGGCGATAAAAGTAACATAACAAATTATCGTCCCATTTCTCTAACCTCCATAACATGCAAATTAATGGAAAGTATTATTAAGGATGATCTACTCTGGTACCTAAGAAAAAATGATCTCATATCTCCTAAGCAATATGGTTTCTTGCCTAAGAGATCAACAAATGCACAACTTCTTCGTTATTTCAATAGCCTATCTACTAGTTTAATTAATAGTTGTCAAATAGACTCTGTTTATCTTGACTTCTCTGAGGCTTTCGATTCCATAAGCCACAGTAAGTTACTATATAAACTGCTAGCCTATGGTGTGTCCAGTACTCTATTAAATTGGCTTTCGTCCTTTTTAACTGGCAGACTGCAGACTGTCAGAATAGGTAAATGCTATTCGGATTGGTCTACCGTTCATAGCGGCGTTCCACAAGGCAGTGTACTGGGGCCCATCCTATTCATTATCTATATAAATGATTTAAGCTCCTGTTGTCCTGAACTTTCCTCCCTATTCTTATTTGCTGATGATGTAAAGTGTTTCTCGCCCATAAATTCTTTCTCTGATTGCAGACTCTTTCAAAACCCTTATCTATAACTGAAGAAGTGACGGACCTGGGACGAAGGTTTACACGCGACCTATCGTTCTCTACTCATATAAAAGATATTTGCAATAAAGCCAGAAAAAGGGCTTCAATAATCTTACACTGCTTCAAGTCTAAAAACAAGGTCACATTGTTTAGAGCGTTCACAGTTTTTGTGCGCCCAATTCTCAATTACTGTTCAAGCCTTTGGTCTCCTTACAGAAAATGTGATATTGTCCTGATTGAATCAATCCAGAGACGATTCACGAAATGGCTCAGTGGTATGATGAGACTGCAGTATAAGGAGAGATTAAAATTATTGGCTACTGAATCGCTAGAACAGCGAAGACTTAAATCCGACTTATGCATGTACTATAAAATCATCTCTGGATTGGTCGACCTACCTTTAGAAGAGTTTTTTGTTTTCAAAAAAGGCGTCACCAGAAACAATGGTTTAAGTCTATATCTGAATAAATTCCATTTTAATGCTGAAAGGTACTATTTCAAAAACCGATGCATTGATTGTTGGAATTCACTACACCCAAGTATTGTAAACGCATCTAACTTAAACTCTTTTAAAAAGAGTTTAGACGGTATCGACCTTAGCAAATATTTGAAAAGTTAAGGTACTATATTAAAAGCATTAACTCGTTATCTGTAAAGATTTCCTTCATATAAATTTTTTTTAAATTTTTTTAAATTTTTTGTTTTTATTCTAAGTAATCTATTGTTTTTACCTATTTTAATATTGCCATTTATGACAACTGTGTGCAAAGTAATCTGTTTAACTTAAATTATGTGTCTGTATTTTCACGTTTATGATGTTCAATTGTGCAATATCCTAATCATTTTACTTGCTAAATGTACCTTTGTGTATATTTAATATGATTACTTCCTTCTGCTTTTAAATTTGGAATATGTAAGTGCCACTTGTGGCCTTTATCTCCATTCATGCGCTGATGCTGTTTGTGTACAATTGTAAAGTCTATGTTTGTGGCATGCGTATGATAAATAAATAAATAAATAAATAAAACAGTAACTAATAATTAGTAATTATTATTCATAATCTTTTATTCATGTTAATCTTCATCATCTTGGTGCACCATATTCTTGATGTATTAATCTCAATTGCTACCTTGCCTTTCAACTTATATATGTTCATTAACATGTTCTTGATTTGTGTTCATCATCATCATCATCATCTTCCCTTAAATCCCAGTTTAACCAAGGTCGGGATACGAATAGACTTTCTTCAGTTATCCCTGTCCCACACCATATCATCAGTCACTCCCTTATTTTTCATGTCCTTCTTAATTACTCTATCCACATACGTGTTCATATTATATAATTTAAAAAAATAATTTAAACACTTCACAATTCCAAAGTATTCCACTAATATACAACAATAATGAAGCTGAATCTTAAAGATTAAGTTAATAGAGCAATCAAAGAAGCAAAGTAACATTTTAGGCATAAAATAATATCATAGAAATAACAAGTCACTACAATGTACAAAGCAATATACCATAGTAAGCTTCTTTAGGGACGTCTTGAAGCTCAGTGTAGCCATACTGCTCAATATATAGGCTACGTATGGTGTCCCTCATACCTCGATGTATCACTACCGCAGAGTGCATTGTGGGTATCAGATCTACGTCATGAGTCATCACTGCAAGAACCTGCATCAAAATTAAACAAATTTGGCAGCAAACGATAGACAATCTGTAACAGGAGTACAAAACTTCATCAGTGACTTAAATTACACCTCAGTTTAGAAACTACCAAGCTATTATCAAATCACAAAGAACATCTTTATGAATCCTAAAATACAATTGTAAGATTTCTAAATTAGTCATCATCGCAATCATCTTACCTTTAATCCCAGTTTAACTAGGGTCGGGATACGAATAGACCTTGTCCACTCCTCTATGTCCCATACAATATCACCAGTCAATCTCCTATAAGCCCTTCCACTGTTTTAGACGTTTTAAAAGCAATTTCTAGAGCCTAGGCGCTAACCAACCGAATGCTCTTTCTGACACTAATTTAGATCCTAGAGCTTTAGTCGCCTTCTACGACATATGCAGTCACCAGGTGGTATATTTTTCAAACAATCCAGACACAATATGGGGAAATATTCTAAATTATTAAGTCTAATAAATGAAGCCTAACAAATTAGAATAGATTCTAAGTTATATTAATTAGCATTTCCAGCAGCAGCATATCTAGCAATATAAAAATTGTATATTAAATGTGATATTAATTTCAATTCTGTTTTAAATTAATTTAAACACATCTACTCTAATTCAGAATTAAGAACCAACTGAATTAATGACACTACCAGATAAAAAAATCAGGATTTTATGAGAAACTTTTAATTCTTATAATGCTAGAAATATCGAGGATTCACTCACTTTAGATATGTGCTTGTCAGCTCCAAAGACAGAGCTATCAAAATCAATTGGACTGCCTGTGTATATTCCAGTTAGCTAAACACAAACATACAAACATACATGTACATATCAAAATAAAAAAGCATTTTCATTAAGTCGACGAGCCTATACCAAATGTTGTGTTAATATTAAGTTTTAATAAAAATAAAAATAATAATAATAATAATAATAATAAAAGTTTAATGTCCGTTTCCTCATACAAGGATGATGTCAGGGATGTCAATATAAATAATTCAATATAAATATAAGTCAATATAAATAATTCAATGAAATTTAGATAGTACATAAAATTGCATAGAAATTAAAGTAATTATTTAAGCTCCAGGTATCACTCCTACTTGAATTTAAACACCAGATATACCAAAGATATAATACATACAAAGATATCAACAGATATATACAACAGAACAGATATACAACAGATATAATACAAAAGATATCAACAGATATATACAACAAAACAGATATACAACAGATCTAATACATGTAAAAGATATCAACATATATAACAAAACAGATATACAACAGATATAATATAGACAACAGATATCCACAGATTAGAACAGAACAGATTGGTTGAGTAGATTATTTAAATAACAGTAGATTATTTAACAACAGATGTGTAGTAACCAATAATAACTGAAAGCAAAACAACAGAGTGATGTTATTGAGAATGCAATCTCAGTGTGTCATAAGAGGCGACAGAGCATGAACTGAGAAAGCCAAAGGAAAACCACCTCAGAAGACGTAGTATTCCCAAGCTATAGGCTACATCAAGGTGTGGATGAGGCACAGCCCTTTGTGAAAGGATTAACTTGTTAATCGATGGAATACTCGTCATGGATCATTAAAGCTGACTGTTAGTAGGTGTATGTACCTTGTACCTACCTGCCCGTTGGTAGAATTAGATGGAGAGAAATATGTAACATGCGAGTATGTGTGTACGTCAAATGCATATATTACAAACTTGTTCAATGATAAATCTCAGCCACAGTACACCTGATCCCCGAGGTCCCAAAATACCTGAAAAGCCATTGACATATATATAACAAAGATCAATAATATATTAAAGGTTTAATGACAGTTTCGGCCTCCAATGATGATGTCACGGGCATTGATAAAGAATATATATTACAAAAAAGGTTTGCAGAAAAGGTTTGCAACAAATGTGGGATTTAGGGTTGTGTCCGGGTTACTGAAGAATATACCAACCGTGGACTGCCCGTGCTGTAAAAGTCGACAAAGCACCAACAGCCAAACCAATGACAGAAAGGGCCTTCGGTTGGTGAATGCCTCGTCTCTAGAAATTGCTACACAAA
The DNA here is from genome assembly GCA_905160935.1 of Enchytraeus crypticus. Taxonomy (NCBI): domain Eukaryota; kingdom Metazoa; phylum Annelida; class Clitellata; order Enchytraeida; family Enchytraeidae; genus Enchytraeus; species Enchytraeus crypticus. The sequence continues at coordinate 2,372,375 of CAJHZI010000498.1, read as the reverse complement.
TTTTCAATTCCAACCTAGTTAAACTGTGATTTTAAGGGAGAAGATGATGAAGATGACAGTTTTCTGGCAGCAATATATCGATTGAATTGCAATTACTAAATCAACACAAGTATTATAACATTCCTGCAGACCTATAATATATATACAGCATTATTAACCTCAGTAATTATAGTAGGAAATACATCTAAGAATAATGCCTTAACAAGCCTATAACACCTTTAGAAGGCTCAACATAGTTAATGTACACATATACAACCCACCTATTGGTTTAATGCTATCATGTCCAATGCGTGAATTAGAAGGCACAGTAAATTCTCTGCCAAACCACTGTAGATTGTGGTTACACACAGCATCCAGCGGAATATCGTTGCGAATGATTAACTGCTTCAATCGACCCAACCAGCTTGGCTTATTGCTGTTGCGTTGATAAATTGACACTAATAACACGATGACCACAGTCACTAGGACACATATATTTCTCTTCTTTAGATTGACGTTACCCATCTTAATTCTTTCTGAAAATAATAATTAATAAATAATATAAATTATTAGTATTATTAGTATTATTTGTATTAATAGATATTATCTATTAATACATATTTAATAGATATTATTATTATTATTCAAGATTAATAGATATTATCTATTAATACAAATTTAATAGATATTATTATTATTATTCAAGATTAATAGATAATATCTATTAATACAAATTTAGCTCTAGACATAACAGTTTAAACTTGAGTGGAGAACATAGTAATAGTTAGTAAAACAAATAGCAGTGAAATTAAGCCTAAAAGTCAAATTTATGTTTATTAAATAGTACTACTCTAGAGTACAGTAGTTGCCAGTACAATGCAGGGCCGTTACCTAATGTCACAAACTGGGGGCCCGAGAAATTTCTGGAGTGGCACGACTTTCAGAAATAAATATCATATATTAATATATATATATATATATATTATAATATATATATATATATATATATATATCTATATATATATATATATATATATGATACATATATATATATATATATATATATATATATATATATATATATATATACAGAACAATACAGAAGAATAATGGTATATCAAAAGGAATGTTATAGATGATTTAAAGATATAAAATAATAATTTAATAGTTTATTACTAAAAATAAATTAAATACAACATAAACATAAACAATTTTTAGGGAAATGGGCCTAAAAGTCATCAAGTGGGCTTAAAAGGTAGACTTTTCCAAACAAGCAAAATTCTAAAATATTCCTTAAATTAACATTTATGTTGGTACTTACCTCGTAGAAGCTGATGATTACATACGGCAGCAAAGAATTTTACTATTTCCTATCTTGTAATAGGAAAGAAACACATTGAAAACAAATATTTTGTGCTTTTAGGATCAAACTGCAAGGATCGACAATACAAAAATAGCATTTGTGTCAACAACTACGTCCGGCCTTCACCTTCTAGTGCCTGTTTGCATATTCCCTATTGTCTACAGTATATACAGTCATGGCCAAAAGTTTAGCACCGATGAGCATTATTCACTAAGAATTTGTATAATGTGACTTAGTAACAATATTTCCCAAGTGAAAATCGGTCAATCACTAGAAACATGATGCTGGGTTGTCACTTGTTACTAAATACACTTGTTTGATTAATACAATGATTATTTGCTTGAGTGATTAGTGTCAGGCATGACACACCCTCTGTGAACCAGGCAAGGTAAATATTCCAGTTTGCAGACGTCCAGCCAGAGACTGTTCAAGCATAGCCGTAGACTTCAGTAGTGACAGTCAAGTAACTTGTTGGTTGTTAGGAAGTTATTGTCTGTTACGTAACTGAACTCTTGTCCACTATTTGACACTTACACCCTCTTTTGTCAGCCCAGCTTATGTATGTATCTCTCTCCTACTGGTCATTTGATAAATCGACTTGAATAGTTCACAGTGTAGGACAGGAGTTAAGCCATTTATTGAATTATCACTAGAATTCCATTGTAGTAGCCAAACAGCTTAGTTTTTGACATTTTGCATACAATATTATACTCATAAGGTAATAGATTTGAAATTGTATCAGCACAATGGGAAAATCCAAAGAAACTTCTCCTACAAAGCGTGCACAAATTGCGGTACTGCATGAGCTGAACATGTCTCATAGTGAGATAGCTAGACGTTTACACATAGCCAAGTCGACAGTGACTCGAGCTATAGCGAGAATGAATGAATTGAAGGGCTATAAGTCTCGCAGAAGGTCTGGACGTCCGCGCATCACCTCGCCTCGCACTGACAGAAAAGTCCGATGTGTTGCTACAGCGCATCCAACGTGGTCATCAGCGCAAATTGCTTCTCAGACACGATCAGCAGTAAGTGGCAGGACTGTGAGAAGACGTCTCCTAACTGAATTCAACCTACCATCGCGACGCCCAGCAAGGAAACCTCGCCTGACCGCCAAGAATATCAAGGATCGCCTGAGGTTCTGTAGAATCTACCGTCACTGGACGTGCGATAATTGGATGAAAGTTCTCTTTTCGGATGAATCAACGTTCTCGCAGTTCAGATCCTACATCAGACACGTGCGGCGTCCAGCAAATCAACGGTATAACACCCGCTATGTGATACCGTCTGTGCGGCAAGCACCAACAATAATGGTCTGGGGGAGCTTCTCTGGAACTGGTAGAGGTGGCTTATGGTTTATGCCGAAAAATACTTCGATCAACGGACAGAAATATCTATCAGTTTTGCAAGACAAACTATTGTTAAACATGGAATTGCTTAACTGTTCAATATTTCAGCATGATGGAGCGCCCTGCCATCGATCAGCCATTGTTACCAACTGGCTCACAGAACAAGGTGTGCAGGTCCTTGGACCTTGGCCTGGGTCCAGTCCAGATCTCAATCCTATTGAAAATCTGTGGATTTACATGAAACAGAAGGTAGCAGCAATGAATCCGTCATCTGAACAAGAACTTATTAAAGCAATTAAGCGAGTGTGGACTAGTGAAATAACACCCGAGTACTGTCGCAATCTTGTGCATTCCATGCCTGATCGGATTAAAGCAGTCATTGCAAACAAAGGAAGTCACACCAGATACTGAGACTAGTGAAAATATGTATGTAGTACATTGACATTTAATAAACATAAACAGTAGTTGCTTTACTTTTAGCACATCTGGCGCTACAGATTAATGTATTTCAAGTTTAGTGTATTTATCTAATCGGTGCTAAACTTTTGGCCATGACTGTATATATATATATATATATGTGTGTGTGTGTGTGTGTGTGTGTGTGTGTGTGTGTGTGTGTGTGTGTGTGTGTGTGTGTGTGTGTGTGTGTGTATGTATGTATGTATGTATATGTATATATATATATATATATATATATATATATATATATATATATATATATGTCGTTCAACTTTGACAATGTAATGGACTTCTGCGTGGCGTCATATGTTGACAGCACTGTTTATTTATTGATTTATAATAAATAAATAGAATTTTAATGAAATTTAGCGTCTTTAGTGAATAGTTTTAGACTTGATTAAGTTCATTGGCGTACTTTTAACTTAGTTCATAGTTATATTGTAATAGTTATATTGTCCTATGTTATATTGTTAATCTGTTCTATAGTTATTTTGTTGAAAAATCAATTTGCAGTTTTGACTGTTATTTTACCGTTATAGTTGATCCGTTACACGTTATTTTATCTTGCTTTTAGTGTTTAAATTGTTAAAGTTATAGTGTTTACGTTTTGATCATTAGTTAATTATTGCATATTTGTATTTTTTATGTAATTTGTGCATAACTATATTGTAATTTATATTGTACTTTCTGCATTGTTTACAATTACTCCTTTGCCAGTTTTGTAATAATAATAACACGCATTATAGTGAAATGATCAATTACGTTGATATCTATCACTTTTAATATCACATGTTAAATCCGTTAGGCAATTTCATCCATTTTCCGTGTAGCCAGTCCAATGAATGTCCGAGATTTTACTCTCAGATCAGCGCGGCTCTGATTCTGATTGTAAGCATGTTTCGATCGAGAATTCCGGTTAATTCTCTTCGAAGCAATATTTTTCTTTGCTCTCTTAACATCGATCCCTCTCTAACTCAGACCATATCATTGCTTTGCATGATTTGGCTGAGACTCAGAAGTTTGACTGTTTTGCTATCAGTGAAACTTGGCTATCCTCTATAGCCACTCGTTTTGAACTGATGTCTATTCTTCCTCCAGGTTATGATATGTTTATTGCAAATCGTGACTCTAGGATATCTGGTGCTAAGGGTAGTGGAGTTGCTCTCCTACTAAGTAAGCCCTTTACCCTTCTTAGCAATGACTGTCGTAAATTTTCTTCATTTGAAGCAAAATTTCAGTCAAAGGTAAATTTAGCACATGTACTCTGCATGTTGTTGCAGTGTATCGACCACCATCTTCTTCCCCCTATGCCAAACCTTTCTCTCTCTTTTTTATCGGAGTTTTCTACCCTACTCTCCTTCCTTACTACTTCTAAATCAGACTTTGTGATTACAGGTGACCTCAACATTCACCTTGATAATCCTCTTGATCCCTTAACTCATGTAATGAACACGCCTTGTTCACAATTTATATAATAAGAAATATATATTATAGATCGAGAACAGATAGTATACATCAGTTATTTACAAATAATAGGTGACTTCGGGTTTTTCCAAAGATTTATAATAGGTGATATAAGGGCGAGGTTATAAGTGGGTATAGCTAGTCTATTACGCAGGGTTTTTCCAAAGATTTATAATAGGTGATATAAGGGCGAGGTTATAAGTGGGTATAGTTAGTCTATTACGCAGGGTATTTCCAAAGTGACGCAGCTGTTTAGTAAATTAGCTAAGCGCCTGGGTCGGGTGTGTCTCTGCAGGCGTTGAGGCTGGTAGTCCACGGCATTACCCGGGTCGAGTCCGTCTCAGCGGGTATTTGCTAAGCGCCTGGGTCTAGTGTGTCTCTGCAGGCGGGAGGCTAACAACGGCATTTCCTGAGTCGAGTTTGTCTCTGCAGGTATTTGCTAAGCGCCTGGGTCGAGTTCGTCACTGCAGGCGGGAGTAGGATTATCAATTACCAGTTGACTATCAACGAATTTCTCATCGACTACATGGAAGGCCAACTATACTACCTTCAGCAAAGGCGTGAGTAGAAACTACGGAAAGATAAATATAGGAAAAGAGATAGGGAAGAGTAAATCTAAAAAGGGATATAGGGAAGTTTTAATAAGGTAAAGAAGAAAAAGTTTGTCGCAGTTAAAACAACCAATCATATAATTATCTACTATACCCGTTTGTAAAACTAGGAAGCAGGGCAGAAACTCAAACCGTAATCGCCCAAAATAACGCAGACGTGGAGTAAGCTTCCACTCACGGTTCTGGTCACCATATCACTTCGCCCCGAGAACCACGTATATTACGGAATAGAATCTACCAAGGGAGCATGGCTAAAATTCAAACGTCGTCGCCTAAATACGTAGAAGTGGAGTACGCTTCTACTCCCGACTTGGGCCAGAGCGGACGCTGTGCACCGGGTTCCCGAGAACCCAATTACGAAGTAGGCAAGGGGGGGTTGGACCTTGGCCTACTCAGTCGGAAACGAACAAGGAAGGCCTATCGAGACGGATGATACGGGGAAAGAAGTAGCATCCGAAGACGCAGCAACTCGGTTCCTCCTGACAAGCGGTACCCTTAGTAAAACGTTCGACGAAAAAGCTGCCGTCTCGAAGCACTGCCGGCCGGCGAGCGAGTCCAGAAGTAGACAACCGCTCGAGGACGGGCAGGCAGTAGGCTGCGTTCGCGACAACCCAGCAGTTTAATACTTTGCTGTCCTCTTGTAATGCTGTTCAACTTGTGAATGTTGCTACTCATATTGACAATCATACACTTGATGTTGTTATTACACCAAGTCTCTCTGCTATCGATCCTTTAAGTGTTACTATTTTATCTCACTCTCCGACAGACCATTTTCCTGTTGTATTCACTTATAATCATGTTAAGCCGGATACTATTAAAAATTCACCTACTGTTTCATTTAGGTGTGTAAATAACGTTGATCTTGATCTCTTTTGTTCTGATCTTGAAAATTCGACTTTGATCAAGTCTCCTGCTAATGATCTTGATGAATTAGTAAAACAGTATAACACTACTCTTTCATCTCTACTTGATAAGCATGCACCTCTAACTACCAAGAAGCTTAAGAAATCTAACCCTTGGTATACTTCTGGTCTGAGAAAGCTAAAGGCTGCATGCTGTAGAGCTGAAAGAAAGTGGCGTCATACCCATTCAGATTTTTGGAAAACTGTTTCTAATTTGCAACACAAGATTTATCGTACTGCTATTGCTAATGCTAAGAAAGAGTACTACTCTTCTTTGGTCAGTAAGGCTGTGAATGTCAAGAGTTAATGGAAAACCGTTAATGATCTTTTACATAGATCTATTTCTCCTTCTCTTCCTTCTACTCCTGTGGAGTCACTGCCTGAACAATTTTCCAAATACTTTACAGATAAGATAAGCAATCTTAGAGAATCTATCACTCCAGCTCCTAACTCTACTCCTCATACTCCAGTAGAGAATCATTCCAAAGATGAGCTTTCTAATTTCACTCCAGTTACAATTGATGAGATTACTAAATTAGTTTTAGACTCTCCAGCTAAACATTGTGACTTGGATCCTATCCCAACCTCTCTTTTAAAGAAGTGTATTCACATACTAGCTCCAGTATTAACATTGATTGTTACCCTCTCTCTCTCTCTCTCTACTGGCAAATTTCCTCGCGCTTTTTAGCGAGCAGTTATTACTCCATTGCTTAAAAAGCCCACACTGGATAAGGAATTACTGTCGAATTTCAGGCCTATATCTAATCAGTCATACATATCTAAGCTCACTGAAAGAATTGTTCTTCTGAGGCTTTCTACTCATCTCTCTTACAATGATCTATTTAATAAGCATCAAGCTGTTTATACTAAGCATCGTTCAACTGAAACGGTGCTTCTATCTGTGTGCAATTCCATTGTTAATGTCATGTGCACACAACACTTAACTGGATTATGTATGCTTGATCTTACGGCCGCTTTTGATACTATTGATCACAATATTCTTCTGGAACGTCTTTCTTCCTGGTTTGCTGTTCGTGGAATTGTTCTTGATTGGTGTTCCTACTATCTGACGGATCGTTCTTTTAGTGTGAAAGTGATGGAGTACATCTATTCGCCTTCTCACTTAAAGTATGGTGTGCCTCAGGGCTCCGTTCTTGATCCTATCCTCTTTAACCTCTATACAACACCCCTAAGCACTCTAATCTCTTCTCATTCTCTTGATCATGAACTATATGCTGATGACACTCAAATGTACACTTGTATCACCCCTAACTCCTATTCCAATGCTGAAACCCTCCTGCAACAAAGTTTTCAGTCCATATCCTCTTGGATGTCTGCTAATTTCTTGGCACTTAATCCATCTAAGACTGAATTCTTGTTGGTCGGGACACCTCAACGGCTTCTGAAGCTGAATGGGAAAACTCTTTCCTTATCTTCGGGTATTAAAATATCACCTGTTTCTTCTGTGAGAAATCTCTGTGTTATCCTTGATAAATACCTAACCTTCCCCGAACACATAACTAAAACTTCACAAGCACGTTTCTTCCATATCCGTGATCTTCGTCGAATACGTCCATGTTTGTCACGTGAGACAGCTGCTACAATTGGTGCTGCTCTTGTGCAATCGAAGTTGGACTACTGCAATTCCCTGTTTTTAAATCTCTCTGGCTGTGAGATTGATCGGTTGCAGTTTGTTCAGAATTCTCTTGCGCGAGCAATTTTTTGTAGTTCCAAGTACTCACATGTTATGCCTATTTTGAAGTCTTTGCACTGGCTAAAGATTAAAGAGCGTATCATTTACAAAACAGCTTCGTCAACCTGTAAGTCCATCACCATCCCTGGACAAACTTGTATGTCTCACTTGATTAAAGTGATGCAGCCTGCTATTACTCGGTCTTCTAAGTTAATTACTCTTGTGAGACCTAGCTTACCTTCACGCTCTAATCTATCTAATCGTTCTTTCCAGCATGCTGCACCTCAGCTCTGGAATTCTCTTCCATCCAATCTTCGGAAATCTTCATCTGAATCACATCAGCCTTTGCTCTCCTATGAGCAGTTCCATAAGCAGTTGAAGACCTATCTTTTCCATCTCTCTTTTCCATCCAGTGTCCATGAGCAGCGACCTGCGCCTAAACCACCTTTTCTTTAACTCCCTTTACTTTTGACTGAATTTCTGGATTTTGAAATTTGAACCGCTTTGGACCTTCTTTTTTTGCTCGCCGGCTTGATTTTGTCTCAATAGTACTCGATGTTGTCATTGATGACTGTAGCACTCTAATTGTTGTTATTATTATTTTTATTATTGTATCGTCACACTTTTACTATGAATAGTATTATCTTTCTGACTTTTAAAGTGCTAGTCAATAACTGATTGCATGTTGGGGGCGGGATTAGGGCACTCGGTTAAGCTGCGCTTCATTTGAACGAAGTTAAGCTCCTTCGCGCCGGTTAGTCCTTTGTGGGCCACCCATAGAATAAATAAAAGCCGTAGAAGTGTCAAAGGCAATCTCAACCATTGCAAACATTGTGTTCAAGAATGACAGTGATGCCAGCAACTGTTCAATTATTAACAATTATTAACAATTATTCTCCTAGCCGGAGGTAAAGTTTATCAGCTGATCGTTATTTAAAGGTATAAAATAATGAAGTTTTTGAACATTTGCAAAGCTTTTGAACGATAATAAAACAATTTAGTAGCACATTTATCGTCATATCTATCCAATATAACGTCATGACAAAAAATATGTGAAACTAATTCCTATTAATGGGATATATATTTTTATAATACAAAATGCAAACAAATTTTATTTCAAATCTCTTAAAGGATAATCCCCGTTCTTTAGTTTCCGGATTTCTAGAATTTGTATACCCAAACGCGCAACAATAATTTAAATCATCTTACAACCGTTTAGAGGTCGAATATCATGAAATAAATCTGAAATTACAGAAATTACTATTATATACACATATGACAAAGGGTCTTTGTTTACCATCGCGATTAAATGGAGCATGCTGGAAATCAAGTCGCTCTTGTTACAAAACTGGTATCGCTGAAACAACAGTCATGCCATATCTACTTATTTTAAAGATCTTTGGGGCCACCACCTTGGAAGACCGAGTGTTGACAGCTTTTAAAGAAAAATCCCGAGGGTGTTGGAAGGTTATTCTTAAATCCGCGCAGGCTGCAATTGATGCGCCAACAAAAGGCAACCATTACTATATAACCATGGAGAGAAATGGAGGAAAGAACGAAAACTACAAAAACAGAAACCAAGAAAGGAAACTATGTAGCACATGCGGTATGTCATGTGTGTAACTATGCGAACACAAAAAAGTGTTATCAGTGATAATTTATGTATTATTGATAGCAGGCTGATCAATGCAACTGATCAAAGTTACTAAATATTAAGTAAAGTTACTAAATATTAAGTAATAGAGGTACTTAAATTTGATGCCAAAATTGATTGTCTTAAATTGCCAGTGTGAAAATTACAAGATCACAAATTTAAATTACAATTTTATGTAAAAAAAGTAAAAACACGCATTTTAGTGAAACGATCAACTATGTTGATATCTATCACTTTTTAATACCACATGTTTAAACCGTTAGACAACTTATTCCATTTTCCGTGTAATCAGTCCAATGAATGCCCGAGATTTTAATTTTAGATTAGGCTGGGATTCGAACCCACGAGGGTTCAATTCACTTCAGGCTCTGTCGTTTAACACTTCGAAGTAAAAAAGATAA